>JAOUZG010005720.1:2185969-2228289 GCA_026289955.1 Argiope argentata | reverse complement strand
ACACACACACACACACACACACACACACACACACACACACACACATGCATTCAACAATTATAAAATGCAACGAATACAGATTAAAAAGGTATTTTTTTAGAATTATTCAAAATATTTTTGACATCCAGAAATTTTTTCAATTAATTGCAAACAAAAAAATCTAACATATTTTCCACAAAATAATTATCTTAAACAAGTGTCATATGAGAGGCATCTGCAATTTTTTTTAATTCAATGGCTGATAATTAGGTAGTTAACGTGACTTTTTATGCAACTTTTTTGATGATTCTTTAACTTTTTTTTCTTTGGTTAAATAAGTCTAGATACAAAAAAAAAAAATTCCATGGATTTTATATAATAAGATGAAAATAGAAAACTGAATTAACGGGCACTAGCAAATGCTCAATTGTTTTGAATGATATTGTTTCATTTTTTTTATATTTTCGCTAGAGCAGTGTACTATTTTTTTTCTTCTCTAGAAAGAAATTTTCTGATTAGCATTTCTTTTTTAATTTAATTCCTGAAAAGTATTTGTGTTGCGCTCTAAAACATGCAGGGTATAGCAAAAGGTATAATAAATAAAGAATAAATGTAAATTAAAGAATATTTTAATATCGGTTTTTCTTACATGAAATTTAAGATATATTCACATATTCCAGAAGCTAAATAATTAACATTGGTAGTTTTTTCCTCCAAAAATAATTTATTTATGCATTTTAATCACATATCTCATATACAAAGTCAATAAAAAGGTTCTTGCATATTTTAATGATCCAAAAAAACATGATTTACAAATAGCGTAGTCTATTGTTAGTCCTCGGAGTAATCACCATCGGCACCCAGCACCTTCTGCCAAAGTGTCTCCAATCCCCTTGCGGTAAACCACGGGGGTGTGGGACACAAAGAAGTCCAGGAGACGTCCGCACACGTCTGCTTCATTGGTGAAGGATTTACCACGAATATAACTGCCCAGGGAATGGCAGAGGTGGTAATCTGGTGGTGCAAGGTCAGGTGAGTAAGGAAGAGGGCGCAAAGTCTTCCAAGCAACTCGCTGTATCGTATTCCTGGCCACCCGCGCCTGAATGTGGCCTCACGCTATCATGCAATAACAGTACACCCTTTCGATTAACCAGTGCTGGCTCCTTCTGATGCAATGCCTGTTGTACACGTTCCAATTGCAACGAGTACAGCCCCCCGGTGACCAATTGGCGCGTTGGTAGCCCGTTCGTAGGCCTATGATCGTCCTTTTTTATCGTTATCACAAAGGGACAAATCTCCCGATCTGGATTTTTTAAACCAATGCCTTGCCGTACGTTCATTGACAGCTCTACCCTCAAACGCCTGACATATTTGGCGACTTGATGCAGTGAACTGGTAAGCTAACTGTGAAGTCTTAAAATAAAACAACCCCGAACGAGCTTCTTCGATGCGTCCATTTCGCTTCTCTACTGTACGAGTTCCGGCTGATGAATGTGAGCAGCGGACCTGCGTTTGTGACAACTGATGTTCCTACTCTCGACTGACGGTTTCTCAGTCACGTCATACACGAATTTTCGTACTTATTCTCACTTCTTTCAATGGAAACGCGCAAACGGCAAGAACTTTTTTGTTAACCTTGTATCTGGCATAAATTACTTTGGGTCAGAATATATTACGTTGATATCAGATTTATAATACTTTTTTAGAAAATATTTTTAAGGTTATTATTTTTAATTATTTGTTTATTTTTTAATCTATCATGAATTTTAATTAAAATATCCATTAAGCTAACTGTTTTTTTTTAATGTAATTACTGGTAAAAAGAAATATATTTTATTTGTCACACTAATTTTTAAACTTCTCGTTCTCTCTTTCATACTGAGATAAATTTATTTTGAAATGAGAAGCAAGAAAAAATATATTTATTTATTCGTGATTATTTACTTTCTTTCACTAATCTAGCCAAAAAATATCAATAATTTTTATATTATCCGACTTGTTAGAAACCTAATTTATATATTTATGTTAGATTATTCGGCAATAATAAATGCTATTATAATTATTTTCTTAAAAAAAACTCTACATTTAAAAATGCTCAAACTACAACATTCTTTTAGTATAAGTGTGATTTTAGGATTTTTCAAAAATGGTATAATTTTTTCTATACGCTTACTGATATATAAGGGATTTAAAGTAAGAATTTAAAAGCAATATATGTAGATTCGACATATTTAAATTTTAGAGATAATATTTATGTAAAGATAATTTATATAAAACTTATATTATTTAAATTTAAACATTATATATTTATAAATTTAAATAAAACTCATTAAAATAAAAAGAGATGAGTAATGGCGGATTACACATTTTATGGAATTAATATTTTTGAATACATGGTTTTTGCAAAAAATCCTTGATATTATTGTCATGTGAGAACAAGATGTTGTTTTGGTTAGAAGGTTTTGGTACCTCCGAAATCATTGGTCAAAAATATTTTTACCTGCTTTTACCAGTATTGCGTTATTATTACTTGTGTCTCTTTGAAAGCAGATACATTTTTAAAAGTCTAACGGAGAACTATGACATCGCAGCTGTTATTTCATCTCAAAATTGATCGAGCGCCAAAATCTTGTTTGACAGCTAGGAAAATTGAAAATGAAATTTTGAAAAAATCATTTTATATACACATCTATATCTATATATATTGTAGAGGGATAGAGACCGATAGAGAAGTCTGATTTTTTTCAAACTGGTTTAAATTGGTTAATGGATTATATTAATTATATAAATAATTTAACAACATAACCACAATTTTGTCGGTTTGAATTATTCTGTATATGTTCTTTTAGTAAAAAAATTATCAATTCTAGAAAGACAAAATTTGTGAAATTGTTCACAATATGAGAAATCAAGTTCCTCATGAAATAAAATTCGAAAACTGTTTTAAAAAAAAGAATTTTCGTGCTAAATTCGGTAACGATTTCAAATTTCTCTCCTCGAGAGCAATATGTACCATTTTTTATTATTAATCTTAAGACAAGCATTTAACACTTTTGAAATAGTGTATCACACTGAATATATTCATGATAAGTTCACAAAAGATTTGAAAAAGAGTGTATTATTAAAATATTGTAAGGAATTTAGAGTAAATTAGGTGAAAATAGCGTAAATATTTTTAAATTGATTAATTGTATAAAATTATTTGTAATAAAAGCACGCGTCAGCTAGAAAAGACAGTTCTAAAAGAATTTTCAACAGAAGATAGCCTTATTTGATTAATTTGGCGATGTTAGATGTATTGGCGTCTAAATGAGGTTGCTAATGGTTTTAATTACATGCTAAAATGTGCACTGTAAGCTAAGAAATAAATTTTCGTTCCTGGGGAATGTTGGAAAAACTTCCACACTGGCCTGGAGCATCTGTGCCATATCTGCGTTTGTCCCGCCCACTTTAGAAGGACGCTATATAAGGCGTGGTATGGGAGGAGCGAATTAGTCAGTTCGGGGAATGAGCTGCGATTGTTGGCTTAGCTTGAGAGAGCGTCTTTTCTATCTGGTGTGTGTTTAAAGGCTTTGCTGTTACCTGTAATTAACGTATTAAATAGTGTTAATTAGCTTTGTATGTGTAACTTGTGTTTTATATATTTAATATGCGTTTTGTGGGCAATAAAATCTTCCTTTTATCTACATTTTTGCATCGTTCATGTGAAAATTTTCGTAACGTTGTATTTAGTGTTTAAATTTTAATATTATTGAGATTAGAATTAAGATTTCTTTTAATTTCTTACAAATCAAATATTATTCTATTATCACAAATCAAACTCATTTATTCATGGCCCAAGAGGAACATCACCTAAATCACATTCTTTTTTTATTTATTCCGAACACACTCACATTGTGTTTGTGGGTACGCTGATGACAGTCACAACATTTCATTAAAAAGATACGTGATATCTGAGTAACCCTTCATACTCCTTCGTTAACGAAATGTAGTATTGTAATCGTCCAAATATTGGAACGAAGTTTTGTCGCATCTCCATGCTTAAAAACTCTCTAAGTCTGAAATTCACATTTTAGGCCTTATGTATGTTTGTATGCTTGCGTCAATCTGTGAATACGATATATTAGAAAAAATATGGGTTGAACGAATAAAACTTTAATAACGAAATTTTTTAAAAAATTATATTGCATTATGAACGAAATGCAATCGGAAAAAGTCTTTCTGGCACCTGAACATGATAACATCAGAATACACAAAGCTGATAGATAAAATTTTCTACATAGGTAGAGCATCGAAAATGTAAAAACTTTCCAGTCTTGTTTTAAATATATAAAGTGGTTGACAGTCTATCAGTCCGAACATTTGCAAACATTTAAACGGAATTGTAACTATGTTATTGTTTTTTCTTATTGCACTTGCCATGGACAAACTCGCTGAAGTAGTCAGCACAATTTAAGCCTAATCAGCGCCTCTTGTTTTGTAGTTGCAACAACTAGGACCAAGAGCACAACTTTTGCTTCTCACTCATCACACACACTTTTGCTTCTCACTCATCATGTGTGTGTGTGTGTGTGATATTGTTACTCATGGCACTTGCATGACACTTGGACAAGGTAACTGCTGATACAGCAGCAGATTTAAGCCGAAAGGAACATCTCTTGTTTTTGAAGTAGCGCCTACTAGGGCGAAGAGTACGACTTGGCTGCACACTCACCACATTTGCTTCTACAGACACTTTTTACAATTGGTCATATTCACACACAGGACAATAGAACACAGAAGAGCAACCAGACCCCAACCGGGACTCGAACCCGAGATACTCAGTTCATGTGGAAGACGCGCTACCCCATGCCAGGAAGTAGTATTGTTTTCATAGCAGTTACTTAAATCAATGACATTCCACATGCTATATTTTGTTTACAACTGTAGTGCCTGCTTTCTGGCTCAGAGGTAGCGTGTCTTCCTCGTGTTCTGGGAGTACAGGGTTTGAGTTTCGGTTCGGGAATGGTTGTTCTTCTGTGTGCTGTCTGTGAGATGCGTGACTGTGCCCCCCTGTGAAAAGGGGCTGTGCCAGCGAATGTGGTGAGCGTGTAGACAAGTCGTTCTCTTGGCCCTAGTTGGTTCTACTTCAAAAACAAGATATGCTTATTTCGGCTTAAATATGCTGATGCATCTGCAGGAGGCTTGTCCATAGGCAAGTACCACAAGTTATAACAACAACAATAACTATAGTCATGTATCATATTATGGCGTCAATTGGCCGTCAAATATGCTTCGAAAATGCTTCCTCTCTCGCTAGAATTGATGGAATTATGCCAAATATTTATATTTCCTAACTATCAATCATCAATGCCATGCACGGCTTTAACAGCCTCATGGAGAACTCCCATTTCCAAGCTGAGAGAACATTGTTAGAGAGCATGTGTGAAAAATTCGAGGAGATCACTCCAAAATGTTTATTAATATTACGCATTTTTTATGATTTTTGAAAAAAAAATTAAATAATTTACAATTTTCTATTGTTCTGTTAAAGAAAGAATAATGCTTTCACCATGTTTGATTGAAAAAAGCCCGAAGGTGCAAGAAAAATGACGGTTCATTCTGAGAGTTTCATTAAATGTCTCATTTTAGTCCTTTAAAAATGTAGTACATTTCGTGTATCTTTATACCAGAACAATAGAAAACGGAATCGCTTTTCGACAGATATCAAAGATACCATTTGCGTCAAGAGATAAAATGATTAAAAAATTAAAGAAGCTCTGAATATATTCTTTTTAAAGCCTTCAAAGATCAGGCACCTGACTCATATTTTTTTCCTCTTATTTCTTGTATTAGAGACACATAGATATTTTTTTCAGCGGGGAATTCATTCGATTAAAGTCATTTTAAAAATTCTCAAGGCCATATTTTTTGAGCGAATATGTGGGTTAACTGTGAAAAATTGCCAAAATTGAGCTATTAATTTAGATTGCCCGGATCAATAATGCATTAGAAATGGAATTATTCAATAACTTATTTAAAGTTGTTGAAAAATCTTTAAAAGCCATCTTTTCATATGCTTAGAGAAAAGAGCACATTTCTTGAGGATGCTCGAATGAGATATTAATCTGAATTAAATCAGTAAAGGAACGCAAAATAATTATCTGATGTCCCGTTTAAAGAGATTATTCCAGGGACAATTGCGTGATTCATTTAGTGGAGCAAGGAATTAGAATGACTAATTAAATTCTTAAGTGTTTTTACGTAACCACTAAACAAGTGAATTCTAAAGGCTTCACTTTGTTCTGATATATGGGATACTGAATTGAAGGATATAATGAGGTTGAAATTCAACATGCTTTTATGATTTTTATTTGCTTTATCAGACAACTTTGTTCCTGAAAAGCGTTTCCCCCCTTTTTTAATAGCAAATGTTCTATTGTAAAAATCCTTACCTATCGCATATCTAATTAAATTTTTTGCTACGAGAAGATTTCCGTAGAACTGGAAAAGTTTTTACTGCAAACGATTATTTTCTTATATTCATTTTAGGTTTGTTAATTTTTTTTATTTTGAGTATATTTAAACGAATTATTCGAACACTTAAATATATTATTATTTCATTTAGAAATCTAGGCAGATTTTTAAAATTTCCATGCAGATCGATTTGCTTATTGTGCAATAAACGTGTTTTATTTTACTCTAGCAGTAGTACCTGTACTACGTTGCTCGTGACACAACATCCAAGAAGAACAATGTACTAACCCCAATAAATACAATTAGCTTTAATGTACTAATCCCAATAAATACAATTAGCTTTAAACTAAAGTCTAGCTTCCTCGCGATACGACACGGGCATGTGACGCAACATCAAACATAAAAATATATTTAGAAACTGTCAAAAAAAGTAACAAAACAATTTTTATAACAAAAATTCAGAAATGTTTACACTGTTACAAAGGTAAAAATCTGATGTGTTTGTAGACAAAACACAGGCGATCATTTCGAAGTTGGATATCTTTCTTGTCGACATAATGGGATTTGAATTGCGGTTTAAAATCAGACTTAAGCCAAGAAATCTATCGCTTATGCATATCACAGCATGCTATTTGCCCATGCGCAGTTCGAGATCTTCGCACATGCGCTCATAGATGAAAACCGCAATAAAATTATATGCAATAAAATTATAAAACTCCCTTTTTTATTTTGAAATCATTTTAATGTACTAAACTTGAAAACATTTTAATGTACTAATCCCAATAAGTACTCTACGAAATGGTATAAATATCTCCCATATTTGTTAACTATTTATCCAGTTTTTGTGGTTCCAACATACAGAAGCTTTCAGCGCACTGTAGTTTATACTATGTATATATAGTACAGTATTTAAAATAATTAGAATAATGATTATATATGTAGATTCAGACAAGTTTAATAATCTCAAAACATTTTTGATGGAAATGTCACTGTTCATAAAGTAGAAAAAACATTAGAATGATGAATGTGTATGTTTAAGAAAGATATGTCGTAACTTATAGAATGAAAAATAAATATATAGATTTTAAAATGTGTATTATTTGCTTTAGGGTATATAAATCTCAACGAGGTCTACAATTTATATTATTGATAATAAGTTTCTTTATGTATTTTCATGAAATATTAAAAATAGTATTTAGTTTATTGAATATTCTCAAAATATGAATCCGTCCACTTTTAGAATTATATGGCAGAAACTGAAGTAATTTTATTTACTGCATCATGAATAGATTGGCACATCAAGAAAATTTGAAGTATGACTTACAAATATGTGCCGATAAACTCATTCAAAGGTTAAAATTCATCTTTCAGTAAGACAAGGAATCAAAGCATATTGTAAGAATTGTCAAATTATATTTGTGATACATTCACTGGCCAATGAATTAGAAACCCAAGATCAAAATTTTATTTGACCTCTATTTGCACGGACATCTGCTCTTATTCGTCTGATTTGAGAACATTTTCATACTTAAGAATTCGTACAAAAATTAAATCAATTCAACAAGAAAGGAAATATAAAAAAATATTCTTAGTAAATCCTCGTTTATGTAATAAAATAAAACAAAAAATTTGATCTATACACTTAATTTAAAATTATCTTAGTCTTAAAGCACTAAACATTGAATTTTTTTTAAAATGAAAAAAAATCTACTCATGCACATTTACGAAAATTGATAACTGAGCTGTAAAATCTCAGAAAAACTTAACATTCATGGCATCTCCCGTCTAGAACGTGACAAAATGATTTAAGAAGTTGGTTATTTAAAGCCCTTGGTAATTTGAGTAACCTAGGTATGACCAAATATAAATTATACCAGATTTTTATGAGAAGAATTGATATGGTTAAAATGCATCTTTCATTGAAACCAGAAGGCACTAAGACTAACACCATGTGTTAGCCTTAAAGAAAGCTATGGTGCAGTAATAATAATCAACAGAAATATTTATAAAAATAAAATCGGAAGAATTTAAAATTATTTTTCATATTGAAAAAAAAAGATCCATGTGAGGGGGAAACTGAACTATTAGTTTTTTTTATCAATCTTGATTCTTTTCTTAATTTTTTAATTGATATCATGAATACATTTAATTTTTACTTATATTATTTCGATCATAATTGTTTAATGACAGATTATTACACATAACCCAAATAAGTTGAAAATTCTGATATGAAAATAAATATTTAATTTGTCTCTCAATGCTATCTGGATGGTCATCATCGTGACAGAAACTGAACTTAGAGGCCTAGCGATCATGATTGAAAAACTAATAGTATTTAGCTTCCACATATAGTAGTAATATTGAAATGGAAGTACTGAATCACATATTATTCTTATACTCACTGGGAGGATTTCTCATTTCCAAAGTCTTGGAAAAGCCTCTTAAAAATTTCTCTTTTAAAATAATAAAATTATTACCCGTAAATACTAATTTGCAAAATTTTCAGGAACAATTCAATTACTATTTTTAAATTAGCAATGCCGGCTTTCTGGGACAGAGATTGCGCATCTTCCCCATGTTCTGGGAGTACCGGGTTCGAGTCCCGATTCGGGCATGGTTGTTCTTCTGTGTTCTATTTGTGAGATGTGTGACTGTGCTCACCAGTAAAAAGGGTATGTACAAGAAAATGTGGTGAGTGCGTAGCTAAAGTCGTACTCTTGGCCCTAGTTAGAGTTACTGCAAAAACAAGAGACGCTTTGTGAAATTACTGCGCCATCGGTACACGTGCCCACTGAAGGGATAGAGATTAATGATGTAAACAGAATCTCCTGGATCCCTGCGTTTCTCTTGTGAAGGTCAGCAGAAGGTCAACACGTATGAGAATTTTTATCAAAATTCGGCATGCGTCAGATTTATGAGAATATCATGGCATGTAAGACCAGTTAAAATAGTTTATTTTTCCTTATGCCTTTTTGCCTTCTTTGGTTTTGGTATTAGCACTGCTTGCACATAATGCGTGTTTCTCGAGATGGAATAAAAAGCAGTGAGTGTAAGTCGTACTCTTGGCCCTAGTTGGCACTACATAAAAAAAAAAGAGACTCTCCTTTCGGCTCAGATCTGCTGCTATATCAGCGGGGGGCTTGTCCATGGCAAGTGCCATAAGTAACAACAACAAAAAATTATTAATTTGGGGCTTCAAAATTGCTGAAGTGATTTAATTTATAAATCCCTCCTAGGATCAATAAAAAAAATTGTGTCATTGATATTAAGAGAGTTCTGTGCATGCGCTATCCTATAATCAGTCGAGTTCTCTGAGTACCTGCGTACAGGTTATAACATAATAGCGGCAATTTTCTCGATGATACAGTGTTTTCATTTTTTTACTAAAAGCTTCTCTTTTTTATGTTTTCTCATGTTCTTCTAGACTTATTAGAAGGTTCATTGTAGAATTAACTATCTCCTCTCCATGGTTGGATGAAACTCCTTTTTAAGGCTTCATGTACCCTAGTAGCACGCAAATATCGTACAATATTGATCAATATTCGCAATATTGTTTAACATTGTGGAATATTGTTTAGTATCATATAATTTCGCACAATATTGTGCAATATTATGCTACATGATGTGCTACCTGGGTATCAGATGCCTGCTCACTTTTTTAAAATTGGTATGTTAAAACATTCATAATATACAGGGTGGCCATAAGTAAACTGACAGTGCTCACAATGTTCTGTAGCGCGATCTATTTGCGAGAATGACGTCACATTTTATAGGACGGGGAAACAAGACTGGGAACGAAGGATTCCGCGAAAAAAAATAGTCCAAAAAGTCACCGTTGGAGGAATATGTGGCGCTGTGTAATAAAAACTAAAGTGTCACCAAATGCAAATCAAAACGGAAATAAAATCACTTTTTATTTTGCACATTCGAATCATGTTCAATGTGGCTGCCGTGTTTGTGGACCACATATTGCATTCTGAGCACAGTATTCACAACAGCAGACTAAAGGAGACATTGCACATAAACTTTCAATCCGATTGTTTCGGAAAGTAACACGTTGCCCTTTAAAACCGTAGCAGCTGGCACTGGGTCAATAGATGTAACGTGAAATTTGAATAAAGAACTTCTTTTTCTCAGCGTTCTCTGTTACCCAGTAAGTGAAATTAAAGATAAAGAGATTATGTAAAATTTTCGCTTTTTTAAAAGTGTTGCCATATTGCACTTGAACTAAATCAGCAAATGTATAAAATAAATGGTAATTTTATATCCGTATTTATTTGCATTTGTTAACACTCTGTTTTCTTTTCGCCACATACTGCCCTAAAGGTGACTTTTGGAATTAATTTTTTTTTCGGGGAATCCTTCTTCCCCCGTCTTGTTTAAGCTGCCAACAAAATATGGCGTCATTCTCGCAAATAGATTGCGCTACAGAACACTGTGAGCACTCTCGGTTTAATTATGGCCATTCTGTATTTTCACTTATTTGAAGCGTATTTCTTCAAAAAGTTAATTGCATTCTATTATTATCCCTTCAAACACACATTTTTTTTCTAAGGATTTTTAAATTTTGCTTATCAGCTTATTTATAAATTGAATGGGATATTTGGTACTTCTATAAGGAATTTTATTTGTGTACTAAGCAAATTTAAAAACAAACACACACCGCATTCTTTATAAACACGAAAAAATAAAAAGAGAAAAATAAATAACTTTTCGTTGCAATAATTATTTAATAGAATTCCTTATTCCTTTTTCTTAGAGATGTAACTATAGTATAAGAACAAAATTTGATAAAAGACTGTTTATAAAAATAAACTAACTATTCTGTTTTTTCTTAATATACTATTTGGAGTTTTGCTTTTTATTATTTTTTAATGAATTTCTGATTAAGGCGTTTGTAACTTTAAGGTAGGTTTGCGCTCTCATTTAATAATCAATCTTTTTAAAAATAAAGCTCTTTTTAAAAATTCCTGGAGATTTTGAAAGCTTGTCTGCATGTGCATAGTTTAAAACTAATCAAATATGGAATTTAATAAATATAAAAAGTCGAGTTTATTTTACACCCACTAAAAATTAAAAACTTGAAGACTAGAATAAAAAGAATTTTTTTCCGGCTTCCGATTTGTTCTAAGATTTATCACTTCAGATTTGAAAAAATAAATAATTAACTTTCAAATTCTTAATTTTTTATGTATTTAAAGATATCGTTTAATTCAATGGATAAAGGAACAACTTTTTTTAGAATGAAAACTTTACTTGATTTGCAAAAATATAATGCACGTAAAACATCATGGTTAAAAAAAAAAAAAAAAAAAAAAAAAACAGCATACATTCTGTTATAAAAATTCAGTTTGTTTTTGAAAACATCTTATATTTTTTAAAAAACATTTTAATAGGAATATTTTTCTTTCGAAAAATATAATGCAAATTGACGGGCGTTATGATTACAGAATATTAAAAAAATAATTATTAAAATGCTTTAAATAAAGTTTCATGAATTCTTTTTAATAAATTATGTCACTTAAATTTCCCAAAAGAATTCGAATTCTTTTATAAAAACGCAAAGCATTTAAAATTAGTGTAATATTTTTTCTTCGAATGGATGTTAATACTCAACAAATATTTTCTGTGTTTCAAATGATTAGAGGTTATTTTTTTGGTTAGTAATGAGTTTGAAATATTAGCATCTATGTTAAAATTCAATAATGAGAAAATTAATTATTTAAATATAGAAACAGATGTCAAGTAACTAATATTGCTTCGATAGTAAATATGCAAACGATTATTTTTAATTTGCGGTTAAAAAAGAATAGTGAATTTTTTTACTGTAGATGAAATGGAAGAAATTCATATGACAAAACGATTTTGTATTTTTTTAATGATTATTCATCTAATAACTATAAAGAAAAATCTTCAAACTTCCTTAGATTTTTCATTATTGTCTTTTCAATAAGAAGAATATTTCCAAACAATTCTATAATTCTTGATTTACTGGGCAACTTTTTATGCTTTACTTGATATTCTATTCCTTTTTGTTGGTAAAATTTATAAAAAATTTTTTTTTTAGTGATACTACTTTTTTATTTTACATATTATATATTTTTATTTGATGCGTATTATTAGCGTCTTTTCGTTAAAAAAGAATTCAATTACATTCCAAACCTCTAGTTTAAGATAAGCTAATGTTCTCATTTTTCTGAAACGTTTAGAATTCTAACCGTGAATAGTTTCAGTAATAGTCAAATTATAATATAAGAAGAATGGGATTAATTTTCCTAGGAAATGAATAACCACAAATTAAATTATTTGTCATCTGACAAATATAGTATATATCTTTTTCGAAAGAATATTTTTCTTATAATAAAATAAATAAATATAACAACTGGTGCACAAATAAAACTAGAATAATTTTGGTTTTTGAAAACAATAAGCTATGGGAAGACAAAATTTATTAAAACGAAGTGTTTAGACTAATTATATATTCTTTTGATATCAAAATGTTGTAATTAAAGATAGTTAAACACGAAAAACAATTTTCTACAAAGAATTCCAATAAGATTAAAGTGATTTTTTTATTTTATTTTAAATGTTAAAAATAATAGTTAAGTAATAGTCTCACTTTTATATACCATTTCTTCTATAAAAGTTTAGTTTTTAATTACTCTAAATGGTTTCTTAAATAAAAAACAGCCCAGAAAAATGGGATTAAAGTATAATTATTCGAATGCTTTACTGTAGTTCTATTGTTTTAATTTACTTTAATGCAGTAGAATGCTTCGAATTAGAAAATGTAGTCAAAATTTAGTCTATTTTAATCTACTTATAAAACATTTACGTATCATTAAGTGTAATAGTCATAATATTATCATCACCGAGAGAATCAAGAATAGTTTTTTTATAAAAAAAACAATAATTATAAATAATAAAATAGATAAAGAATAGAATATTCAATAATATCAATTTTTAAGAAATATTTAATTTTCTCAATTTAATCACTTGGGTATCTGAAATGAAACCAATTAATTTTGTTGTGAATATATGCAGGTTCCAAATAATCCTTCGTACCGTTTTTTTTCTTATCGTCCGAAAATACTGAGAATAGTGGTAATTTTTTTCTTGTTCTTTTAATTCGGCACTTTTTAATTCAACAATAAGCTATCTTAATTTAAAAAAGCACTACAATGAGAAAAAATATTTATTAATTGATCAACCGAAAACAGAAATATGCACGCAATGGAAAGGGACAAGAAATTCCTCAAGTCCCATTTCTTCTTGGGTCAATGAAAAAGAAAAGGAATTATTTTTCTTTTTCTGGATGTCGTTGATTACTTTTCTTTACTAAGCTAATCGACGAGGAAGACTAATCCTGTTCCAACAAACTGGATACATGATTTATCGACTTATTTTAAGCTGTTGCCCGATGGCTGCATATAATTAAAACGGTCTTCTATACAATAAGCATGCATCAACTGAAGCGTTTAATAGCTTTTATGCTTCCAAAATTAGCCGCCAGTGAAAATATTGAAACTGTAATTTACTGAAAAAAGTATTTAAACTGTCGTTTAATCATTATTTTTATCAATACTATTCATCATTTTTTGAATATCATTCTTCATTTTGCTCTGTAGGAAGAATGAAAATTATTTATTTCAATAACGGCAACACACACACACACACACACACACACACACACACACACACACACACACACACACACACACACACACACACACACACACACACACGTTTTTTAGAAATTTTAGAATTTTTTTGAACATTGCAAAAGATAAAAATGTTCCTTAACAGTTAGTTTAAAAATTAAATTTCCATTAGTTAAATATAATATGCTTTTTTCCTGTCAAAATGGCATTTTTTCATTAAAAGATAGGTATTCACGTTTAATTTGTTATATTAATTTAAGTCCGCCAGAATTTGAGAAGGAACGTTACTTACATACAATTTATTATCACTTGCTAAGGCTAACAAATCCTGCATAAATACCGATTCAAAAGTGCATTACTAACTTTTAATGATTAACTGATATTAAAGTTGAAAATGTCCATCTTTATATTCCATTTAATAAACACGTGGTTTATGTTGCCACTCATAATTTAAGCTAAATTAAACATTAAATTATATTTTTATTACATTATATTTTTTTCTTTCTTTGAGAAACAAAGAAATATTAAAATAATGTGTGATTTCGATTCGTTCATTTTAATTAAAAATGAAATTGCAGACGATATAATTTTTTTTGTATTATAATGGAAATTAATCGTTCGCGTTAAAGCATTAATTTTGAGAGCATTTGTTTTTAAATGAATTGATATTTCGAATGCGAAAAGAATTTACTTTTTCACATTCAATAATTCCTAAAATTTTCTCACCAATAATACAACAAATTACGAGTTCAGTAAAATATTTATGAAATTTGATAAAATCATATATTCTACATAGTAATGTGACGTCTGCTTATAAGTTACAGGAAATGTGTTATAATGTATGGAGATTTCAATATTATTTTAATACAATTCATTAACTATTGCCAAATTTAGTTTTAATTTGAAGTGAGGTATTTCACATAGATAATTGCTTTGGAAAGATATTCTCAGTTTTTTATATTTGTCAAAATTTAAGCTAATATCTTTAGTCGTCGAAATGAACCTATAAAGTTAAAATAAAAACTAAACATTAAAAAAAATACATTTTAAATCCTTGTTATTTATTACAATAAAACATTTTTTAATTTTTCTATTCAGAAATTGTTGTAGAGTTAATTTAATAGCATAGAGTTTCTTAAAAACAAGAATTAATTATATTTTTATGTAAAAAATCCTTAATTAATATTAATAAATATCTTTCGTAGTTAAACTTGCCTCCAAAGGAGATGTAAAGTCATTTTAAGTGTTTGGAAAGAATTCAGTTTTCTACTTCAGATTGGACTTAGAGCTATACTACTAGATTTACGTTTGAAACTTTATTCAATTTCTTTAACGCATCAGATAATTACCAATTATAACATTTGGGTTATTAATGTTGAATATTCCAATTCATCTTCATAAATAATTAATTTTTTAATAAAATTAATGCTCTCAGATCAATTTATGGAAATCTTTTACAGTATTTCATAGAATATGAAATCAGAAAATTCATATATCAAACCTTTAGACTAAAACCTCTGCTTTAATCTGAGTGTTTTGTAAAGGAACTGTAAAATTTGAAAATTGATTGTCTTGATATCAGTTACTGCTTTGTAGCCTTTTTCAACATCAATAGTTTTAGCTGATTTATTATATATCTATTTTATGACATGCTAGTCACCTTTGGCTATAAAGTAAATTCAAAGAAATATATTTGTTAAATTTAATTTTATTTAAATAATATAGACATAACGTTTGGTAGCGTACTGGCATAGGCGTGGAACACCTTCCCTGTGTTCTGGGCGTTTGGGGTTCGAGTAATATAAACCTCCCATTTTGCCCCCCACCTGGAAATATTGGAAACATTAATGAAAAAAAAATATTTTAATAGTACACTAGTATTAAAGAATATCAATACTAAAATCAATAGGAATTGAAGAATATTTGGAGATCCTGGGTTCGAGCCACAGTTCAGGCATAGTTGTTCCTCATCTGTCTTCTATCTATGAGGTGTGTAAATGTTTTCCCCTCCCTGTAAAGCAATTATACATAAATTAGAAATTATGCAAGCAATTATGACGCGTAAAGTAGCTAAGTCGTAATCTTGTCCCTAGTTGGTGCTATTGAAAAATAAGAGACTCCCATTCTGCTTAAATCACTGGCAGATCTGTCAATGGGCTTATGAAGGGCCATATGTAACGACAACTACAACAACAGATATAACTTTATGCTTAAATTTTCATTAGATAATCAACTATTAAAACTGTTGATTTGTATATTGTGAACATGAGCCTTTCAACAGGAGATCAATACCACGACAACATACAGTTACTAAAATATTAATGTCAATTATTCCATCTCCTAAATTTAATGGTATGCTACAAGCAATTAATTTTGTATGATATGTAAACTTCACAAATAAGTAAGTAAAATTCTTCATCTTCAGCATTCGAAAACGGTAGACAATTATGCGATTAGATTATTGATGAAACAATGAAAAATGTTTGAACTTCATGCCAATAGTGTGATCTGCTGATGGAAATCGTGTAAAAATGTTTTTATTAAATTGACAAAATTAAAGAAAAATTTGCACTATTATTAAATTATTTTTAAAATGCAATCTCTTTAAATTTTGAAATGAAAATTTTTAATATATTTTAAAATATTTTTTGAAATTTTTTTATGATAAAGTTTTAAGAAGTTATCAGAAAATTTTTTTCAAATCAAAGTCATCTTAAATTGTAATTAAAAAAAATTCTTCAATGTTTTTATGTGCCAAATTTGGTCTATACAGGCAAAAAGATCTCACCTGTATAGTGTCATCAGTACACACACTCACACAAATTGAGAGACACGGACAGCAATTCATTTTCTTAATGCGGTAATGATAAAATGTAATAAATCCTCTTTCACAAACAAGTTTAATACAGTAAGATGATCTTTTTTTTTTGGAATTATTCAAAATCTTTTTGACACTCAGACATTTTTTAATAATTGAAAAACAAAATCTAATATAGTGTTCACGAAAAGACTTTTGAAAATAAGTGTCATTTGAGACGTTTCTTCGCTTTTTGAAAAATTCAATGGCTGATAATTAAATGGTTAGCTTGACTTTTTATACAACATTTTTGCTGATTCATTTTTTAACAATAGTTAATTATGTCTCGAAAGAAAAACAAATTCACAGATTCTAGTTAATAAGGTGTAAATACAAAACTGAATTAACAGACATTAATAAATGTGAAATTATTTTGAGGTTATTGTTTCATTTTTTATATATTTAACTGACGTAGAGTACTATTTTTTTACTGTCTAGGTGGAAGTTTTTCTGATTAGCAATGTTTTCTTAATTTAATTCACGAAAAATATTTATATTGCGCTCTTAAACACTCAGAATTAAGACATAGGCGTAAAAAGTAAAGAATAAATGTTAAATAAAAGAATACTTTACAATACTATGCAATTTAATTATTTTCTTTATAAAAATTAAGAAAGATTCACATGTTCATGAAAATAAATAATTAACAGTAACATTTTTTCTCCAAAAAATAATTAAATTTCGGCAATTTTATCACGTTTCTCAAATATCTAATATAAAATGTTTCTTAATCATAATGTATTATATTGATAGAAAATTTATTTATTCTCACTTTATAAAATATCGTCTGGAGCGGGAAAATTATTTAAATTATTTTTAACGTAATATTTTAAATTTAATCTATTGGGAATAAAAGATTAAATTTAAAATAATTTTTAAATGTACTCAAATTTAATTTAACATCCGTTAAATTAAACTAACGGATTAAAACATCCGTTAAACTAAATGATTTTTAAATAGAATAATTGATGAAGGAAATATATTTTATTTGCCACACATAATTCTTGTGTTTCTAATTTTCACTGAGATAAATCAAAAAGGGGGAAGAATACTGAATTTTTATATTAAAATTATGATTTTTCACTAAAACAAATAATTTTTAGTATAATTACATAAGCGTTTCGTAGTTCGGTAAAATAAAAATTCCCGATAATCCTTAATTACTATATAACTGAGCACTAAAAGTAGGAATGAAAAATAATAATTATCATAGTGCACAATAACAGAAGAAAATTTCTTATTTCTCTTTTCTTGATGGGTGAAAAGTATTTCACACAAATCTTGTACTCATATTTTCTGCAACATAATTACAAGTTTTTTTGTTCCTTTTTTTTAAAAGTAAAAATATCTTGAAACATAATAACTAAATGAAATATTTTTCTCTAATAAAATGCAAAATATATTTTGTTACATACGTATTTCTATTGTCCAGATTAATTAAAGAAATTAACCCAGACATGGAATTGTAGTTAGACTAAATAAAGCTGATTTATCTCAACTGAAAAATTTAAGGATTCAATAAATTTAATGAAATAAATTTTTTGTGTGGAGATTTAAATCTAAGAAGGAAAATTAATATACAAAATCAGCTAATTTTTTCACTACCTAACATTCCACAATTAATTATAATTTTTTAAAAAAAATATTATAAATGTATAAACAAAAAGAAGCCATTGATTTGATTCAGAAAATACTTTTTAATGTTCCTGTTCTTAAGAAAAGTTCTCAGAGTTCATAGTATTGAAATTTCAGAAAAGAACTATCTGATTATAATTAGTTGTTTGTATTTATTTCGACTCTGAACACTACACCTATATATTTTAAAGAAACAAAAATTTAAGTTGCACTTAAGGTTGGTAAGTATGCTTCCTACAAAATGAGACTGAGAAGAATAATCCTTTTTTGAAGATATTCTATTTATTCTATTGCAATTACACATTTTTTGGAATATTTTCCGTTCCTTTGCGGATATAGCAAGGTAATTATAGTTTGCTATTGCAGCGTAGTCTATAGTTTTTTTATTATTTAGGCTTATAGCTACAGTTATTAGGCTATAGTTTTTTTTTAACTACGTGGCTATAGCTTTTTATTATTCCAAACATAAATTACTGTTTACTCTTTTTTTTAACATAATGAATTTTTAAGATATAATCTGAATTATTGCACATCTAATGAATTATTGCATTCTAAATACATTTTCAGTTTTGTTATACTTATTTTTATTATGTCAGAGCATGATATTGTTTTAGGAATGATATTTTTTGGCGTCAACAAAAATCCTTAGGCGAAAAATAAAAATTTTATTATCTGCACGAACATCTCAAAAAATGAGTTTTTAATAACGTGATGCCATCCCATTTACAAAAGCTCTGATTTAAAAAAAAGTTAGTGACTACAGCAAATAAAACGTAGAAAAATGTCATTTTGAGCACGCCTTTATATGATATGAAATACATAGAAAATGGGATATTTTTTTAAAACAATCAATGCGAGACAAATTTTTTTGGATCGTTTGCAGTACTAAAGTGACGCATTCAAATGAAACCATTAAAATGAATAAAAATATAATTTCACTTGCACGAGCACGTGATGCTTGGCCGTTTAAGAAATGATGTTCTGGCATGAGACATTGAAGTATGCATAGCAGATTTTAATTTAATATTTTTTTAAATGTACTCAATTTGTAATTTAACATGAAAAAAAAAACTGCAATTTTATTGGTATAAATCTTTTTGACTATCTACAATAAAATTTTAATTTTGCGCCCAGATATATTTGAAGATGAATGATGGTATGTAGTGCTGTAAAAACTGAAATTTTGGATTTTTGTTGGATGAAAAACTGGTCTTTGAGGAAAATGTAATTTAAGAATATGTTGATATTAAGGTTCCTATGAAATGTTTTCTCAGATTTATATTTCAGTTAAGCAAATGTAACATTAAAAAATACAAGAAATTATTAAAATTTTCTATTTTTTTTAAACAACGGGATATTTGAAATTATATATAAATATATATTACATAAACTTAATTAACCATTGAAAATTTCAAATTGATATCCATATTATTTTTTTAAAGACGTAAAATTTATGTTATTACGTTATTAAAAATCACGTAAATTTACGTAAAAATTACGTAATTTATTTAAAAACATTTAATAAAATATATAGTTGGAATTTTAACTGGCAACTTTCGGAGTACTAATAAATTTTCAAGCATTATTCTTTACTTTTTTGAAATAGTTTAGATATATGAAATAGTAAATATATTTGATAAATAATGAAATTCAGAAAATCTGGGAAGATTCTCCGCGAGTTCAGCGGTTATAGAAAATAGATATTTGCCTATTCCATAAATTGTTAATACGTGTTCAACGGTTCCTAAGTTTTCTCTTGACCACCTTACCACAAAATGGATCAAATTTTCAAGTTTTCTGGTTAAAGATCAACATAAAAGATTGTTTGCTCAGTGATCTACCGTCTTCCTTCGGCAGTTCCGAACGTACGTGAACGGGATATTACCTTAATACTTCGCATCAGTGGAGAGATTTCCTGTTTACTTACAAGTTCTGGTTCAATCATCGGTTAGCTAATATGCTCATTTTGAGATTCTGTAGGATGTGATATATTTCCCATAACATGAAGGAAAAACCTTTAAACTTGAAAACTATTATTTTACAGGGTGTCCAAAAAGTTCCCGTACTGGTGATTTGTGAATTTATTTTACAAAAACAATAGGTTTAAAAAGAATCATTTTTATACCAATGATAAAAAGTACTTTTAATATAACTAAGGAAAAAAAATACTGAACTTACATTTATAGTAAATTTTCAGAATGCCCACCCCTTTCTTGGAGACAAAGCTGAACTCGTTTGTGCATGTTTTTCGAAACGCGTTTTAACATGCTTGGAGTGATTTCTTGTATCCTTTGGGTAATTGCGATTTTCAAATCATCTACTGTTTGAGGATCACCTTCACAAATTTTGTTCTTTAAATATCCCCACAGAAAAAAGTCCGGGATGGTCAGATCAGGGGATCGAGGCCATAGATTTTTTGAGATAAGTCGATCTCCGAAAAAAGCTTCAAGCATGTTCATGGTTTCATTACTCGTATGGCAAAATTTAATATACTTGAAAAAAATCATGGAAAATGATTTTTTAAATTTGGAGTACGGGAACTTTTTGGATACCCGGTATTATAATTTTGGAATTTCTCTTAAAAACGGAGGTTTGGCTTAAAGACCGCATTTTTGTTACTCGGATGCTTTACTTTGATGAAAAATTATCATTGAACCTAAGGTGGTGTCTGTTGTTAAATCCATTGGTAATTCTTATTTCATTATTATTTGGGAAATTTCTTTAGAGTGGGTAGTTATAATAACAAATAATTTCCCAGTACGGAAAAGATCAAAATTTGTGAAAACATTCACAATACGAAAATCTAAATTTAAAATGGAATGGAACTTCAGATAAAATTATTCCTTCAAATAAAATTAAGTTAATTTTATTAAATTAACTTAGAGATTAGATTTAATAATATAAGTTCATTTTATGGAGAATGAAAAGTAAAAAGAAATGTTTTCAAATGTTAGTTGAATGAGAAAATATATGACAGAAATGCTCATAATACGATAATTTAAATTTCACATGGAAGGGCATTTAAGATAAAATTGTTTCTTCAAATAAATTTTAGTTGAATTTTTAATATTTACTTAAAGATTAGATTAAAAATGTAAAGGATTTTTATGGACATTAAAAAGTTAAAAAAAAATGTATTCAAATATTAGTTGAATGAAGTAAATTTATTACAGGAATGCTCATAATACGAGAATTTAAATTTGACTTGGAATGGAATTTCAGATAAAATTATTTCTTCAGATAAGTTTAATTTTATTTTATTGCATTAATTTAAAGATTAAATTAAAAATGTAAATTCTTTTTATGTACGTTAAAAAATTAAAGAAAAAAAATGTTCAAATGTTAGTTGAATGAAGTTAATTTATTACAGGAACTTAAGGATTGAATTGCGAAATGAAAATCTTTTTGTACATAGTATAGTCATAGAAAAAAGTTTTTAGAATCGAGTTAAAAAATATTTAATATGAATTTAAGTTGAACATAATAAAAAATTATTATGATTTAGAATGCAAATGTATGACAATATAAATACAACTATCACAATAATAAGAAGTTTTGTGGTACAAATATTTCAAAAATAATATGAAAATTGCGTTAAAATTAAAGAGAAACCTCGATCAACATTAATATTATAATTGAAAAGCTTGATTTTCGATATTACAGTGAGGAAACAATGGATTATGTAAAATTACAAACCATGAAAAAAATTGAAATTTCGAAAAGTTGAGCCTTTTATAAAATTATAATTAAAAATTTGAAGAGTTGTTTTTTTAAACTTTCACAAGCTTTTCAAAAAGATACTGCAAAACGTAGAAATATGGAAACCGCAGGACAGATTTTTTCCCTTCGATACCATTATTCATGATTTTTCATTACTGATATTGAGATACACATGTGGAAATTTATTAATAGTTTGTCAGACCGAATATATACATGATAACTTTATTAGAGTTTTAAAATTGCATGAATTATTAAAATATATCCTGTGAGCAAATTTTAATATTATTGATATTATTATTATTTTTTTTATTTTCTGGTATATATATCATGTATTATCGTATTATCACGAATTACTTCGTACACCATGGTTCATGAAGAATTTCATTAAGGTTTACAGATTTTTTTTATTTATTCCGAATTCATTTGGATTGCTTTTTATGGCTATACTCATGATGTTTACCATTCTGTATAAAGATAATATAGATTTATTCAGCATTTTTTATTCTAGCATATGAAGCTGTATAAGATACAAATTCATGAAGTATGGAGACTGTTTTATAATAATTAAAATTTTGCGCATAAGATTTTGATGCTTCTCCATACTTTGAACCTCCATGAGTTCGAAACATACATTTTTGGCATATTTTCTACTGTCTGTCAGTCAATTAGAATGTATGTCTATAAACACCAGAGATAAGAAAAAACTCTGAGCTGAACGGATGAAATTTGAATTACGTCTAAAATTTTAGATATCCATCCCTATTTCTAAGAGCATTCACATATAAAGCTGTCTGACCAACGTTTGAATACACCTGAACTTGATAACTGCAAAGAGTTAAGTGGTAGGCATCAATAGCGTCTACAATGTACACTCATGTCCATCAATTAAGGATAATTAAGAGTGATGTGGAAATCGAATTTTAAAATACATATATCACCCTTAAAATGACCATTCAATCTTCAAAAATCATATGCAAACTGCAGGAAGCCCCTAGATGACACCGATAGTGCGTTGCAATGACGAGAGTGCAAAAATTTGATGTTTAAGGAATACAAGCAAAAATTATTCACAAGCGCTTTATAAGCCGTTCAATGCAATAACCACATAGTCATGACACAGGGACTCATTATGCATGATTTTTACGTCATAGAATTATCTGCCGTTTGGAATGTGGATGCACCCAGCTGGAAGTATCTGAGGAACTTGAAATGACACATTATCATCTCCAGACTTTAGCATCTTCTAAGATGATGACAATGTGTGTAGACGTTACAGTACAGGTATTTCTCCAGTTACAAAGCTGACTGAAAACCAGTATTTGGAAGTTACTGCCCCCCCAAAAAGGAAATCAGACGGAGCACAGCTTCAAACCTATCTTGCTAGACCCCTTCTGCAACTGATAAGACAGTTTCAAGATGGACCGTTTACAGACTCTTACGGCAGATTGATCTACATGCCCGTAGGCCTGTCTGAGGTGTTCCACTTACTGTAACTCACTTTCGTCCACGGTTAGCCTGGAGTTGAGAGATTGCACTATGAACATCACAATAGCAAGCTTGTGCGATATTTTTCGAGTTAAGGTTTAGCTTGCAGTCTGATTCTTCCCGGATTTTCATTTGGAGAGCGCCAGTTGCACATTACCAACACGATAACATTATTCAACGATGCAGGATTGCTTGTTTGGCTAGGAGTTATTCTGGGTTCTAGAACTGACATGCATGTTTAAATCGAAACCATGACAGGGCAAGTATATCAAGACGTCATTCTAAAATAACATGTAAATTTTTTTCGGGTCACGATGGGTGCAGTATTAATGTTTATAGATGACAACGCCCGTCCTCACCGTGCTAAAAGGATGCCTTCGATTGGAGGATATCACCCGTACCGACTAATCTGTATTCTCATCGGACTTGAATCCAAAAGAGCATGTGAGGGGTGTGCTTGTCACCGAGTTGCAGGCCTCTAAACATCTCCTACAATTCTACCAGGACTTCGGAGAATACTTGATGAGTGTAATATTCTCCAAGATCAGATCGATAATTTGATACTCATTATGCTTAGGCTTTGTAAGGTCTGTACTGCATTGTCTGGAAGACTTGCTACTAACTACCCATCATACCAACCATGTATTATTGGTTTTGTAATTCACTCCAGGAAGCAAAAAATTGCAATTTTTTTCAATAATATCAAACATTTAGCATCTTTTTTCTTTTTACTCTTTGTATAATAAACAGGATTTACAAATATATCACATTTGGTTTGCTTCTGCCTCTCCCTTTCCCTGGGCGTGTATTATCCTTAATTTACGGACATAGTGTATATTCCTCTCAAATTTTGATCTGTTAGATGGCAGACGATTGAACATTTACAAGTATGGCATGTAAATTGAATAAATTATAAATTCAGTGGTTTAAATAAATGATACTCATTATTTGCCTTATAAAAACAATTATAGTTTGTGTCAGAGTTTGGCGTCAATGGGTTAGCAAAGAGTCGTCTAAAACGCATTTTCTGCACGATTGTGGTTTTACACCATGCTTGGCGTACTTTCCAAAAATTGCTAACTCGCTAACCACAAGATTGTGCCTCGTCTTTCGGAAGCGTGCTCTGGCCAAAGAGAAAGATAAAAAAGATTTTCCAAAATTAGAGAAAACTTCTGCCAAATTTGGCGCGTTATCGCCAACTTGGCAAAGAAGAGGGTTAAACCGCAATTCAATCGCATTTTCTGGCAGTAATCACGCCATTGATCTATTTATCGTAACTATCGTTCACTAACGCTAATTTGGAGTTATATAAAGGGTTCCTAATTTCATGCAGATTAAGTTTGCTAAGAATATTATTGAAGAGAATGCTCGGAAGATTTAAGGAGACCATCCTCATTGGTTAATTTATATTATTCACTTTTTTGATTATTCTCGAAATGAATATATAAAATTTTCTGTTGTTCTATTTAAAAAATGAATAATACCTACTCCATGTTTGAAGAAAAAATTAAAAGTCACAAAATGCAGGAAAAATGAAGTTCCATTCTGATGGTTTCATTAAATTTTCCATTTTGGTCCTTTTAAAATGTATAGTACGTTCTTGTATCTTTATGTCATGACAATAGAAAATGGAATCGCTTTTCAGCAGACACAAAAGATCTCATTTGCGTCAGATAAGATGATTAAAAAAGAAAGAAACTCTGAAGATTTTCCTATTTTTAAAGGTTTCAAAGATCAAGCTTCTGAATCATTTTCTTCTTTATTTTTTTTATATTACATATACTAAAATGTATTTTACAGAATTAAATTCATTTGATTTTAAAAATTCCCCAGATCATATTTTTTGAGAGAGTATGTGGATTAACTACGAAAAATGACGATGATTTTGTCGAAATTAAGCGATTAAATTAAATGGCATTAGAACAGAAAATATGTTGAAAGCCATCGTTAGGTTATTGAAAATGCTTTTCAGACTATCTTTTAAAATCACCAGATAAAATAACTTTTTTCTGATGATGTTAGAGGATTAAATACAATTAAAATTTTGATGTTTCGTTTAGAGGGACTTATTTCAGTGACAATTGCTTGGTTTAATAATGAAGAAAGGAATTTGAACTATTAATGGGAAAAAACATCAAGATCCAGCTTCATTTAAAGCATTGACCTGAAATCTTCAACAAACAATATTTACGGTGAAAAACTGGAAGCTACATTTGATCAGAATTTGGATAAATCTTTATTTAGAGTTTCAGTGTATGCATTAGCCGCAGTGTGATTAATCACTAATTTTTATTACTAAATGGAACTATTATGGCGTTAACCTGCGATAATATACACCATGACATACAAATTAACACTTGAACCCAATTTTTTTAACGTATAGTGGATATGTTAATGATGTTCTTTCTAATGGCATTTGCCATTGACAACCCGTTGGTGCATCAGCAGATTTTAAGCCGAAAGAAGCGCCTCTTGTTTCAAGTAGCGCCAACTATGGTCTAGAGTACGACTTTAGCTACACACTCATCACAATTCCTTGCACAACCCTTTTTTATAGGAGAAAACATTCACACATCTCACCAATAGAGCATAGAAAAACAACCATGCCGAGCTGGGCCTTGAACCCGGGACGCCCAGATCACAATGAAGACGCGCTACCTCTGTACTAGGACACTGGTATAGTGGATGCTTTTTACTATAATGCTAATGCGCTATTTATTTTATAAGTTTAAGGGTTGCTTTTTGAATATATAATTAAATATATTTCTGGTTAGTGTCTACGTAATATCATATTATTGATCATATATATATATCCAAGAGAATACTAATACAGACTTCGCAAAAAAGATGAGTTTCACCAGGAAACATGAAATATAGTTTGTTAGCAAAACATTAATTAAAGTCAAAGTTAATTCTAAACAAAGTTAATTTTCCATTCAATCCTTTTGAAGAATATTTTTTATCCCTTTATCCCTTATCGGGAAGTCTGTGAATTAAACAATTCCAATTTAACTCAAACATACTATTTAATAATACTAAAGTTATTTACAGTTAGGTAAAAATTAAATATATCCAAAGCTTGAACTACATCAAAATTAAATAGCAAAACGATAACATTGGAATTCTTTTGGCCGTTATTTATTTTGAATAATCTTAGCAGCTGTTGCCAACGCCACTAGTAGAAAGTACATGAGCTGAATCACTCAGTTTCTTCAGCCGTGCTTTGAATCTGCCGAATCACTCAGTTTCTTTCGCCGTGTGATTTTTCTCCTGTATCCATCCGCTTCGCGGCGGGACCACTACAGTAGCCCCCCACCAGCGATAGCGAGATTTCTTTCCAGTAGTTACAGGTACCGCCTGAAATGTACACGTCGACCTGAGCGTGTAACTATGGCAGTTGGAATGACACTTGGAGAAGTAGATGTTTCCTCTTTCGATGCCTCCGTCTCTTGTTCGACAAGTGAAGTAGGGTGATCCTCATCTTTTGCAATGTAGGCAGGTTTAACCCGGTCTATATTAACCGTAATTTCCCTTCCACGAATGAGCAGTTTGAAGACTTTATCTCCTCTTTCCATAACCTGGAATGGGCCCTCATAAGGCGGTTGTAGACCCTTTCTTAATGTATCTGTCCTCAGAAACACATGAGAGCAGTTTGAAAGATCTTTATTGACAAATACTGTTCGATGCTCTTGCTGTCGGGGGTTTGATGGTAGCAACTTTTGCATGGTGGCCTTCAGCCTTCCAACGAAAGTGGCTGGATCCGCTGTTCCGAGTGATGGACTTAGAAACTCTCCAGGTAGCCGGATAGTCGTTCCATATACCATCTCCGCTACAGTTGGCTTCAGGTCTTCCTTCCACGCTGCTCTGAAACCGAGAAGGATGGTAGGGAGAGTAGAAGTCCAGTGAATGGTGGCATGAGCTCTGATAGCCGCCTTTAGCTGCCTGTGGAATCTTTCAACTTGACCATTTCCAGATGGGTGGTAAGGACTTGTGCGATGTCGAGCAGAACCTAGGAATTTTGCCAGGGCACCAAAAAGTGAAGCTTCAAATTGTGTGCCTTGGTCCGTTGTAATCCGAAGAGGAGGTCCGAATCTTGCAATCCATCCGGCGTAGAAGATTGAGGCCACTGACTTCGCTGTGATGTCCACCATAGGATAAGCCTCTGGCCATTTTGAAAAACGATCGACGCATGTGAGGCAGTATCGAAAACCTTCGGAAGGAGGTAGCGGACCAACTATATCCATGTGTACATGTTCGAACCTGGCGCTGGGTTGAATAAAGACTCCAAGCCTGCTTTGGGTATGACGTACAACCTTTGAACGTTGACAAGCCAGGCATTGCTGAACCCATGCTCTTACGTCTGACTTCATTCCTGGCCAGACATATCTCTCTCCCACTAGCTTGCCCGTAGCTCTAATCCCAGGATGTGAGATAGAATGCAGACTGTGGAATACCTTTTTTCTATCCACTTCCGGTACGAATGGTCGAATGCGGTCGTTGGTCGTGTCACAAAACAGCTCAACGACAGGATCGCCTATTGCAAAAGGTTGAAGTACTAGAGAAAATTTATCAGGGTGCAATAATAATTTTGACAGTTCTTTATCACTTTTTTGGTTTTTAGCCATTTCCTGGAAATCAATGTTTGACGGTGTTTCTATCGTTGCAATGTCTATCCTGGAGAGGGCGTCTGCAACCACGTTGTCAATTCCTTTCACATGCTGAATATCGGTGGAAAATTGACTGATATAATCCAAGTGGCGTAGCTGCCTTGGCGAGCATTTATCCTCCTTCTGTCTGAAAGCAAATGTGAGGGGTTTGTGGTCTGTAAAGATGGTAAATGGACGACCCTCCACCATATGTCTGAAATATTTCACAGCCATGTATGCAGCTAAGAGCTCCCTGTCATAAGCACTGTAATTACGTTGGGATGGTGAGAGTTTCTTAGAATAAAATCCAAGTGGTTGCCACTCCTTGTCGATTTGTTGATGCAAGGCGGCACCCATAGCTGTATCTGAGGCGTCCACCACAATTGCCAATGGTGTATTTAACACCGGGTGACAAAGAGTTGCTGCCTCCGCTAAATCCTGTTTACACTTCCTAAAGGCAGTTTCAGCTTCAACGGTCCAGTTTACTGTCGATTTGTCGTTCTTTTTGGAACCCTTAAGGTAATCATTAAGAACTGCTTGAGTTTGCGCAGCTCGAGGTATAAATCTTTGATAGAAGTTGATAATGGCCAGGAAACGACGTAACTCTTTCACCGTAACGGGTTGGGGAAAATTCGTAATTGCCATTATCTTTTCAGGAAGGGGGTAATTCCTTTAGAAGTCACAAAATGTCCCAGAAATTGTACTGAAGCTTTTCCTAAAACACATTTATTCACGTTTAGGGTAACTCCATATTCTGAAAATCTCTGGAAGATCTGTTTCAAATGAGCTAAGTGTTCCTCTTCATCATTTGACGCAACCAGAACATCGTCAAAGTAAGGCACACAAAAGCTAAATTCACCCAAGACTTGGTGGATGAATCGCTGGAATGTTGCTGCAGCATTAGACAATCCGAATGGCATGAATAAGAACTCGAAAAGGCCAAACGGAGTTGTTACTGCAGTTTTAGGAACATCTTCTTTACGAACAGGAATATGATAATAAGCTCTAGCGAGATCCAAGGTAGAAAAAATGGTTTTCCCTTCTAAAACTTGAAAACAGTCTTGAATATGGGGTACAGGGTATCTGTCTGGAACGGTGACACTATTCAGTCGACGAAAATCCCCACATGGTCGCCAATCTCCATTTTTCTTTGGAACCATATGTAGCGGGCTTGACCAACAGCTTTTGGACGGTTGACAAACTCCAGAAGCTAAAAGAAATTCAAACTCCTGCTTCGCCGCTTTCAGTTTATCTGGTGGCAATCGTCTGGGTTTCGAGAAAACAGGTGGTCCCTTTGTTTGTATCCAATGTTCCACTTCGTGAACAACTTTATTTGGAGTAAAATTTGCTTTAATAAGCGTAGGAAATTCTGCTAGCAATTTGTGGAATTTAGAGTCCTCAATGATTGCTTTAACAGCAGTGCAATTTCCAGTAGATAAAGTTCCTTTTGTCTGCAAGGTGGTTAATGGATCTATCAAAACACCGTTCTTAATGTCCACTACAAGTCCAAAATGGCGTAAGAAATCGGCTCCGATAATTGGTTGTGACACAGCAGCAATTATGAAAGGCCAGTGGAAATCCCTTCTTAGACCAAGATCAACTTTCAGCAGGCGTTGTCCGAAGGTTGGAATCACTGTCCCGTTTGCAGCAAACAGTTGAATTCGCGCAGCTTGGCTGCTTGGCTTATAGACAGTGTGAGGAACCACGGAGACATCCGCTCCAGTATCGATAAGATATCGTGAAGAAGATGTTTTATCTGCCAAATACAGACGGTGAATCGTCGCCTCGCCGTCACCCTTTTGATTGGATGACGGCTCTAGCGGTTTTCCGCATGGAAGGAACAGGGGGGTCGGCACTTCGTAGCTCTTTGTTGAAATCTTCTGTGGTACCAGCAGTGCGCTGAATTCTCCGTTTGTCTATTTCGGCTTGAAGAACGTTGTTTACTGCGGTTTCTTGAATAGCCACGTGGACGGGATTCTAGACGAGAGAGGCGGGTAGTTATTTCACTTAACATCGTCCGCAAATCTGGCTCATCTGCGGAAACCGCTACTGCGTTTACTGAGGAGGCACTAGTTGTTGCCATAATACCATCTGCCATCGCGGCAAGCTTATCCAAATTGTCATTTGAAATCGCCAAAATTTGTTGCACGTTTGTCGGTAGTCTTTGCAAAAATAAAGATTTTAGCAAATCATCATTCATTTTCGTACCAGCCCTGCGCCTCATTTCCAATAGAAGTCGTGATGGGCGTCGGTCCCCGAGTTGCATTCCCGATATTAAGTCTCTTAGACGCTGCGACTCAGAATCCGCATATTGATCACACAGTCGTTTTTTAATCGCGGTGAAAGGATCCTCTGTCGGCATATTAAGTATGATGTCACCGACCACGGCCAACTCCTCAGGTTGTAAGGCGGAGACCACGTGGTGAAATTTTGTCAATTCGGTAGTGACTCCAGCTAGCGTGAATTGACTTTCCATCTGTTTAAACCATATCTCAGGGTTTGCCCTCCAAAATGGAGGTGGCTTTATAGCGACCCGTGCAATTTCTTGACTTTCGTTCTGCATGTCGTAGTTTAATCAAAATCCAAAACCGAGAAACCAAAAAATAATACGGTATTTCCAGGAATAAACGATGATAAAAACAGAGGAGCATTCAAAAGTTGTTGAAAAGGCACAATACCATGGATGCAGTTCGGTAAAAAATTTTAACGAGCAGAAGATTAACTTGTTAAAAAATGTCCAAAGTCACCATTTATCGGGAAGTCTGTGAATTAAACAATTCCAATTTAACTCAAACATACTATTTAATAATACTAAAGTTATTTACAGTTAGGTAAAAATTAAATATATCCAAAGCTTGAACTACATCAAAATTAAATAGCAAAACGATAACATTGGAATTCTTTTGGCCGTTATTTATTTTGAATAATCTTAGCTGCTGTTGCCAACGCCACTAGTAGAAAGTACATGAGCTGAATCACTCAGTTTCTTCAGCCGTGCTTTGAATCTGCCGAATCACTCAGTTTCTTTCGCCGTGTGATTTTTCTCCTGTATCCATCCGCTTCGCGGCGGGACCACTACAATAGTATTATAAAGTATTTCTGTTCTCACGTTGCTCTTAATAAAAACCTTCTTAAGACATCAAATATTTAATTCCATTAATAATTTTCCTTAAAACAATTTCGGCTGGTTTCGTGTTGTAACTGTGCTTCAAAATGCAAACCACCAGAAAAATTAAAACCTTCCAACAACTGTAAACTAGAATGAAAAGAAAGCAAAGAAAGGCTGGAATCTCCCCAAAGCCTTAAACCCTTTTAAATTCAGAAAAAAAATTAGGGACAACACCAAAGACTTTCATTTTCCTTCCGTTGATTTCAACTGTGTCTCATATTAATGTATTTAAATTCTTGGTCTCTTAACGTAGCACACTTATTAATGATGGGACTTTCTTTCTACCGGTGGGAAATTGCAGTGACACGAATGTTAATCCGTAGATAATATATTACGAGCAGCCTAATTAAACATTCGATTAAGTAAATGTACCGAAACTTAATTTTTGAAATATATCAATAAGAATTATGTTTACAGTGTAAGTCGCTGTTTAATAAAAGGTGGCAATAGGCATAGAATAAACTTCTTATCGGTTGAAGAATAATGGTAAAATATAGTGTGTTCCTTAATTATTGTCGGGGTTTCCGTATCTCATAACTTGCGAATAAAAAATATTACGCAAAAACTGATTACGTATTCGTAAATTACAACTCAAAGAATTTTACGCGGCAACAATGCGATCTTAGCGCATTTGCAGTCTGGGTAATTATGACGTCGTAAATAAAAATGACGACCGTGCAAGAAAAAGCAATTTGTGTATGTGGTTTTCCGAAACTAAATCAGTCATTACTACTCAACGTCACTTCAGGACTACGTACAAGAAAGACCTTCCTTCGGATAATTCTATCAGACGCTGATTAACACAATATCCGGAAACTGGTAGCGTTCTACACCGAAAGGGAGCGGGAAGACCGAGCACTTCGCAGGAAATGTTGATCGCATCCAAGAAATGTTTACTCGTAGTCAACGAAAATCAACGTGACAGCCAGCTGTGCAGTTGGATATGCCGCATACGACAATATAGAACGTTCTCCATAACCGTCTTCATCTGAATGCTTACAAAGTTCAAATTGTACAAGCTTTAATATAAGTTTTTAATAAGCTTTTTGTGCCCTTTAATGTCATTAATAAAATTCTTTGAATTGTAATTTGCGAATACATAATCGGTTTTTGCGAATTTTTTTTTTCTCGAAAGTTATGAGGTACGAAAATCCCCACAATAATTAATGCACACCCTATATATTTAACACAGCATAACTAAAAAGTCTTGTCGAATCCTCAGAGACATTGTATGATGCAGTTGTTGTAAATATTTAAATAAATTACTCGTTTTATAAGATATTTTATTTGTTTACAAGGTTTCTTAATTTGTCTGAATGCATTCAATGGAAATTTTGCAGGACTTGGCATTTTGGAGTAAGAAATTGCCTATGGGATGCTAGATTTCTTGAAATGGGCCTAAAGCTATGCGCAAATTGTGGCGTGTCACGTCTTGTTTGTCAAAAAATGTGACGTCACATAAATTGATAATCATAAAAAGATCACATAAGTAGACATCATACATCATTTGTGTATAAATCGCTCTATTTCACAATATATTATCATTAGAGTCGTTCAAACATAAACATCGTATATACCGACAGCAAAAATGAGGATACCGTTTAGCTCTTATCTAAAAACGTGCTCAAAATTTATAACTATGCGCATCTTTATATATGTGTATCCCAATTTATTATGATTCTTAATTCTATAACAGATATTTTTTCTTTCAACAAAGGTCGAGAATTTGCATGGAATACATGTTGTTGTTACTTATGACACTTGCCATAAACAAGACTCGCTGATATATCAGCAGTGTTTAAGCTGGAGATATGCGTCTCTTGTTTTACAAGCAGCGCCATCTAGGGCCAAGAGTATGACTTAGATACACACACGTCTGAACCCTTTTTAGGGGGTGGAATCATGCGAATTCATTCACTCATCTCAGATCGTAATTTAAACCTGGAACAGAGAACGATCACCTCTGTCTAGTACCCCCAGTGATATCAATCTCGATATGGAGGACTTTGCGACGACGAAGAGATTTGACGAGCGCCAATCGCCACACACTCGGGGAATCTTTTGGCTGGTGAGCTTCGACCCCGTAACCTAAGGAGTACGAGTCCAACGCTCTACCAACCAGGCCATCCCGGCCCGCATGTATTACATAAATCTGTATTTCAGCAATACTTAACCAAGAGCAACAAAGAATTTTTTTTTTGCTGAAACAGTTCTGAAAAAAAAATTAAATATTTGCCAAATAGTTTAAAGTAATTTTTGAAGTTTCTATAATAAGTCATACCAAACTCTCCCACCTACCTCGAAGGAACACGGATTTAAATTATAAGACTGATTGACCAGGCTGCCGCAACAACAATACTGGCGGGAACTGCGGTTGAATCCTAAGGGCCATTACTGGCCAAGGTACAACCCTTCCCGTAGGAAGTAAGTTCCGTCTTCAATTGGAGGAAAGTTTACATAGTAAAAAAGATGTGTACTGATTGAAAATCGAACTAGTTTAAACATGATATAGGAGGACTCAAAACATTTTGAGTGTCTATTTACATTTCGCAATGTTCTTTCGTTTAAGCATTTTCAAAAATTATAATATTCAAATACATGTAACACATTCAATTACAATACAGTAATATGCAAATATCTAATTAAAATTAAATATTCGCAAATGAAATCTTGCATTAAAATACCTTGATGTCATATATTATTTGATGGTAAATTCTTTATTCCTTATGTAATATCATTGAAATCATTTTTACATAAACATTATCACTTAGCTTGTTGCCAAAAAGGTTTAAATTCCTAACAATAAGACAAATTATACATTTATTACTTTGACTTCTTATTTCGACCAGCATTTATAGCTGTAGAATACATCGAAAATTAGTGGGATCAAAACATAATAATTATTACAGCCAATATTCCCGGTGAGCCAACTGGCCACTAAAAGTGTCTAGTCGATAAAAATTTATTTTTGTGATTGAAAGTGGGATATTGTAAATAAAGAATAAAAAGTCTTGCATCATATATGTTGTCCACATTATGTAATATCTGTCTATAAAGGCTCCTGTTTCTCACTTGAATGTAATTGGATTCACTCTAATATAAACATCATATTTACTGACGTCAGAAAAGAAGAAACATCTTATAGCTCGTTGCCAAAAGAATATTGTAAATTTATTACCATATGCTTTCTTATTTATATTTGTTATTAATTTATTATGCATATTAATCCAAAAAAGACATATCTTCTTATATTAGTAGCTTTTAAAATGTAATATAATGCATAAATTGGTAATTCAACTTTATTTAACAAAGAACAACAAGGAAAAATTATTTTCATCGAAAGGATTATCGAAAATGGAAAATTAAGTATCTTAAAATAATTACCGAAGTTTTTATAATGAGAATCTTTATTGTTTGCATTACCCTAATAATCTACACATGGTATATAAGAGTTCATATCCTTTCGATTGTTTGTTTCCATTTTGTAATGCGTTTTTCTTTAAGCTATTTCGAAAGGTGTAATACATTATTTAAGAATAAATTATTACTAGATCCTAATGGAATATCATTGAAATGTATCTTACTGAAACATTACTTACAGACAGTATCACTTAACTTGTCGCCAAAGAATGTATTAAGTGCAAAGTAATGAGAACCATTATACATTCTTGTTTCTACTTTATGTATGTGAATTCGAAATCAAGCGCCTTCTTACAGAAGAGAACTTGACATTATTACATAAGTAGGTATTTCAACATAATTTAACTTACAGAACAAAGAAAATTATTGTGCGATGAAACACGTCGAGAAAATGAAGCATTTGAAATGCAACTTAAACCATTTGGCAAGGTTAGTTGATAACATATTTATGAACTAAAGGCCATATACGTCTAGACAAGATCTAATAGAATTCAAATCCTTTTTGAGTTTGTGCATTCATATTTACTAATATGTGTCCTTGTAAGTAGCTTCAGAAACTCTATTTGAAATAAACTTGTTGCTCTTTAAGAAGAGCTTAATATTTTGCATTGAATTCACCAACTTCTAATTCTCAATTAACAAGTTAATCATTATGCGTCGTATCATATGTGTCTTTATTTATAATATAATGCATAATATGCATGAATTTGTTTGTTTTACTTTCACAAGAATCCATTCGGAATGATAAGTAACAGTTATTTTTTTAAAAAAAACCCTCATATTTTTATCCACTCGCTATCTGTTTTTAATTTTCAGAAACATAAAAATTGTTAACTCAAAAACTTACATTTATCAAATTTGGACTGTTACTTTGTGACTGCAAAAGTAGTTTTGTTCCAATCTATTAATAAAAACGCTCCTGAAACAGAAATCTAATTATTGATTACTATTAACCGCAATCTAGGGATTAATAGTCCAATTTTCGTTCCAAGGATGACACAATAGAATGAGTAAAAGTTCTATATTCAAGTCAAAGGTTAATATTTCATAATTATTGTACTTCAATACTATGCAATATGTTCTCTGGACTAACACTTTTATTGTAGTGCATAAGAGAAAGTTTTGAGGAGACATCTGCCACTGATTTAATATACCATGCTATCCAAAGAAACACATGGACCAGTGGAATTATAACACTTATTTATATTTATGCAAATCGAAATATTTTCCTCTTTTCTGCAATTAAAAATTTTCATATAAAAACACTTTCAGGAATCTGAAGATCCCTTCTTCTCCGTTCCATTAAGCTGCAGCTCGTCAAAATAAAAACAATGACTTTAAATGCTAATTCAAAGGCAATTTAGCTGATGAAATTTCCAGATTATTCCCCCAATTTCATTTTTCTCTATATATATCAATTTATTCCAGATTAATACTTCAATCCAGCATCACCAAGAAACAGTTGGTTACAATTATAATATTTTAAAATGACTAGCAAGTCATTTGCACAAACCATAATTTCTGCCGGTGCCGAATCCCCATTTTTTGGTGTTATTGGCGAACAGAAATATAATTTAGAAGCCAAATTTCGCCAAAACCATCGCCAGTTTTCAAAAATGGTTATGTAGGAGGAATTTCCGAAATATCTATTGTTACTAATTGTTAATTTCCAAATAATTATTGTTATTAATGGCACTTGCCATGGACAAGCTCCGCTGATACTTATCAGCAGATTTTAAGCCGAAAGGAGCATCTCTTGTTTTAGAAGTAGAGCCAAGAGTACGACTTAGCTACACACTCAACACAGTTGCCTTTTTACAGGGGTGCACAGTCGCACATCTCACAGATATTTCACAGAAGAACAACCATGCTCGAACCGGGACTCCAAGAACACGAGGAAAACGCTCTACCTTTATGCCAGAAATCCGGCAGAAATCCGGTATCTCTAATTAATTGAATATAATTTTGAGAAAATATTTTAAGCAATTTGAAGAGAAGGAAAAATAATGAAAATTTTGAAGTGATTGATGTTTTTATTATTTAAAAAAGAGGATTTTATTTCTTTAAATCATAATATCGGAGGAGGAAACGAGTTTTTTTGATTGTTGGAAAACTTTTTTTCTTTTTTCCCCAAGTATTTAAATGATGAAAAATAGCACTGACTCTGTTGAATGCTTTGAATAACTAATATTCAATATTTAAAGTATTTGAATAATTTGTCATGTTTAGGTTTAATATAGGAACGATTATTGGGTAGAAAATCAGGATGGACTATTACTTATTTATACGTAGGAATTTGAAAGAATTAAGCATGAATTTAATATTCTCCTGAAAGAAAATCTATGCGTAGCTGAATAATTAAAAAATCATTTCATTTAATACAGATAAGATAAAACTCTTTAGACAGACAAACAATGAACAATTATAGAAACAATGAACAATTATATGGAGGAATTGTTCAATGTTCCACTTTTCGAGCATTAATCACAATTTCTGAAGGGAGAACAGCTTGAGCAGCAGAAGTTTTGCTTAATGTGGGACTATTGTAGGCGTTCTTCTTATAGTTAAGCTCCTTTTAGGAGTTTAACTATCAGGAGAGCAAGCGCAAGCAGATTATTTGCAGACTCATTAAACATTTGAAAACAGGTTTCTAATTTTTGTCCATTAAGCAAAATTTCTAAAGGAAAATCAGAACACAATAGCAGAAGTATTGTTAAATATGGAAAAATTAAGTTTCCTATTCTGGCAATTTAACTTTGGGTTGAACAAAGGCCTTCTGGGTATTTTTAAATTTCTGTATTATTAAAAATCCATTATAAGTTAATTAGAATTCTACAAAAGGATTATTACTCCTGTTGTTTATGTTACAAGCTGTGTTTCTTATAATTTTGATTTAGTTTCGAAAAATCGTTCGTCCATTTTTTATCAATAAGTACCATTTTATCTTAATCATTTGAAAACTGACATATATTTCCAAGTATCCCTAAACCGGTTTATTTTAGGCATTAATAACTTAAAAGTAGTTTTTATCTTGTATTATGAAATGATTTTTTCTAATTTTACAATTATTTAATGTTTTCAAATTCTTAAAAAATCTATATTATTAATGTGTCGATGCTGGAAATAAAAAATAAGAAGCTGGTATTTACATGTCATTATGGCGGCTTGCTGGCTACACGTCTTCCTCGTGTTCTGGAAGTCCCGGGTTCGAGTCCCGGTTCGGGCATAGTTGTTATTCTGTATGCGATGTGTGAATGTCCCCCCCCCCCTGTAAAAAGGGGTTGTGCAAGCGAATGTGGTGAGTGTGTAGCAAAGTCGTACTCTTGGCCCTAGTTGGCGCTACTCAAATACAAGAGACGCTTCATTCGGCTTAAATCTTCCGCTGCATAAGCGGAGGGCTTGTCCATGACAAGTGCCATTTGACACAACAACAACATGTTATTATTTTTCCATTTTAACAGGTTAATAATTTGGCCGTTCTATTTGTATTCTCTTAAATCTTCAAATATGAAAGTTAATAAATGTGGTAAAGCAATAAACCAGTAAATTGTCCTTGGAACTTTCCAAAATTTGATAATTCATTTGGGGAATGTACACAGAAGAGCTTAAAATTCACGTTAATTCCGAAATCTGAAACATGTTAAATTAACTGAAAATTATCCATTATTTAAAACTCTTGGGATCATTAATTGCCTGAAAAGCAATTTATGATGATATAAGATTCCTATGATTACTTTAACGCTAAGAATAGTTTTGGGGCCGTAAAACACATTTTACGTTGTATTAAAATAGTATTATTAGCCGTATTAAATACAATGTGTTAATTTTAGGGTAGTTAGGCCATATTCAAGGTAATGTGTGTCATATACCATTACAATGATTGGAAAATAACTGGAATAGTACTCATTTCGCTTCCATTAGGAAAAAATATTAAAAAATTGAAAGGATTTAAAAGAATGATGACGGGTTTTTTTAAGTTCTAAGTAATTATTGTCTATTAAAATCTTTTAAAGTTTCTTTTTCAGCCTTTTTAAGTGATGTCATAAATTTAATTAGTTAAATATTTCCAGAGATTGGTTACAGTTCATTAATGGCGTATGATTATATATTCTATCCAGAAAATGGAATATTTCTTTTTAATACTAAGAATGAGTTTCCAGAGTCTTTAGGTACACTTGATTTTCCAAATGACTTCCAATAAAACGGATTAAGCAGAATTTCCTAATGGCCAAGATTGATACATTAGTCAATTCAAATTCCTCTTGTTCGCACTTCCTCATCGGAGTGGCAGTAACTCGGTACCATAACATTGTTGTGGTCATAAAGAAAGCGAAACCCCGCTTGAATTTTCATTCTATATTCCCTCCTTCAGGGATACATTTAATAAATAAAAGTTTATATTTTTGGGGAACTTTTTCATACTTCATGATTGAGTAACCTTTAGAAAGATTTTAAGAATTACAAATCTATCTTAAGTTATTGTAATTAAGAACCTTTGTGCTGTTAATTACAATGAATTGAATCTTTCTGCTTAATTTAGAAACAAATGGATATTTTATTATTGCTTTTAAGTTAAAATTTTAATTGTTATACTAGAAGTCTGGGTATTTTTTTCAAATTTATTTTATCTGTTATAATTTGTTATAAATTAACATATATGAGATAAATTACTAGTATTTTATAAATAACAATATTGGAATAACTTTTCCTGATGAAGAGATCCTGCTTAGATGAGCAATCGTCATCGAAACTGTTAAAGGTAGAGACAGAAGAGATTATCTTCGAAATTTACATTTCTGCCAAATCGGTTCCACTGAAATATCTTTTAGCCGGTTCCGTCATCGGAGTGGAGGTAACTCTTCCCCACTTCAATACTCCAAAAGAAAAACGATCTACTTTTACTGTAAATGTTCAATGGTGAACTTTTGGAGTCTCCTCTCTGGGTGGGAAATTTCTTTTTAACCCTTTAGCTACTAATTCGGCCCAATCGGAAGTGCAAATTTTATTCCGGAGACTAAGTTTTCCCTTAAAGTGAGAAATGTAGGAAGTGAAGTTAAAAAACCCTTGGTAATAACTCGTTTCATATCCTGAATCTCTCTTTTGAAACAGAAACTGGGCAATCAGGATGGGATATGCATGGCCGAATGGACCGGTTCAGTAGTGAAAAAGTCAAAGGATGGGCTTATGACATTCACTATTACAAAGTCGATCACTTTTCACAATCATCTTTTTGTCATTTTCTATTAGTTATTAATTTGGGACTGCAAAAGTTTCGAAAGTACTTTCATTCGATTTTGTATTGTATCCGTGAATCATTCCATTACGTTGAAGGGGAGTAATTTGTAACTATAGAATTACTAATAACGCCCGATTATCGTTACCGAACATGTATTGCTTGGATTATGCTGATATGCTAAGTGTTTCATTTCTACAAAAGTTATTCATTTTGAAAGAATAGAAAGCTTTATATCTTTTACATTCTTTTCGCGTAAAAAAATTTCTTTGGAAATTGAATACGGTCGACCTTTTACTGATTATAACTTATTTTCAGGACACTTTGAATAAGATGTTCGTAATTACTCCTTTTTGAGGATTTTAAATTTCCATGTTACTATTTGTATGGATTCGGAAATTAAAATTTAACCAGATGTCATTTGAACTCGAAAAACTTTCCTTATGAAGGCAAATTTTATCTCCAAAAATATACAAGGAAGTATTTTAGTAACGTGACGATTCAAATTTATTATGCTTGTACTATAAATGTATATTTCTTATATGCTTTTACAGAAGAAGTTTTAACGTAAATTGTAATTTTTATTTTCATTTTTAACGAAGATGTCGTGTTGCCACTGTAACTATACAGTAATAATAATTATTTATCTTTATAAAATGAAATTTATGGAGTCAAAAAAAAGGAAAAAAAATTACATTAGAGATATGATGAATTAAAGATGAGCAATAGCTGAGGCTACGTGATTTTGTATCATATGCAGGAAAATAAAGGGAAATGAAATAGTTACTACATAGTTTTTCATATTTGGAATAATACAGTGCTTGCTGAAGTGGAGTTGAGAATGTATGACTCTTGTTTTAATCGCACATAAATATTTAGTAGTTCAAGTGATGAAATGTGTTTCAGAATCGGAATGACAAAAATTCAAAAATTCTATATTTTACAAATTTAAAGTGAATTTCTTGAAAAAGTTATTTACAATATATTAGTCGCCAACAAAATATACAGCTTTAGTGTTTAAAAAATCCTCAAATGTTTAGTTATCAATTTATTCATATTTTCTTTGAGATATTTGCTACATTTGATACGAGTTCTTTTTCATCAAAATAATAAAAACATCTTGCATTCGTTTTTAAATAGTATTTGCTAAGAAAAATTTCTTTTAGCAGAAATAATTTAGTAGTAATAATAAATTTAAAGGAATTTATTGTTTCTTTTTTTCAGAAAACCTTCAAAGGAAGGAAAAGAAATTCTGATAAAAATACTTTAAAAGAAAAAAAAAGAGAATAAAAATAAAACTGATTTTTTTTTCAAAATTGTTTGTTATGAATTATGCTTTTTCAAAATTATTTCTCCTAACGTATTTTTGCAATATTTAGGAAGCCCTATTTATCTTAGAATGATTAATAATTTTTAAAATAAGATGCTTTTTCAAAATTCTGAGAGCATTTTAAATAATCGTTTGCATATCCGTTACTGTGCTTAGTTGAAAATTAATTACTGAATCATAAAAAAGTTTTTATTAGTTTCGAATAAAAATACATGAAAAATGTTTCCGAATCCTCAGTTTATTCAAAGATCAATCACTTTTATGTTGCGAAGTGACTAATGGGTTTTCGAATTTTAATATATTTTTAATCTAAAGCTCTTAGCTTGATCATTTTAATTTTAAAAAGCAACTTTTTACATTAAATAGATGCTTGTGTTGTAGACATTTCATGCTTATAAAACATCAAGATTAAAACAAAAGCTACATTTTTTAAATAAGTAGGTTTTCAATTTCTAGAACTTTACTAGGAGATGTTTTTATGCTGACAAATATTACGCAGACACTGTGATAAAATAATCCTGTAAAAAACATTGCTTAAAAGGTTTCAACTTAAACGTCTTTGAATTTTTTTGATTTGTAACAAAGCATTTCTTTTAAGTCTTCTGAATTAATAGAAGTGCTATTGTAAAAACTCTAGGAATTTAAAATAAATATATTATTTTTTATCATTAAACATAAATCAAAAAATATTCTCTTCTTTTACAAAGAATGTTTCTAGATATCAATCTT
>JAOUZG010005720.1:2167089-2179887 GCA_026289955.1 Argiope argentata | reverse complement strand
TTTTGTGACTGTAATAAATTCTACAATAAAATATTTATTATCATGTCAGAACTTGATTTTGAGATCAGATTCTTGGCGTCAATAAAAATCCGTTGGCAAAAAATTAAAATTTTATTACCTGCACGAACATCTCAAAAAATCATCGTTTAATAACGCATTGTCATTACATTTACAAAAGCTCTAATTAAAAAATAATGAATACAGCAAATAAAACCCAGAATACTGTCATTTTGAGCACGTGATTATAGGAAATGAAATAAATGAGGTAAATGAGGCAATGAGATATTTTTTAAACAATAAATGCGAGACAAATTTTTTTTGGATCGTTTATAATACTAAAGTGACTGATTCTATGTTTAAGAAATTTTGTTCTGACATGATATATTGCAATATGCATAGCAAATTTCATTTTAAACTTTATTTTTCATTTTGATTTTAGAAAATTTGAACTGGGAGAATTCAAATAGTTATATATCCGTCCAGCCCCTATTTACTTTGGAAATTTTTAAATAAGAGTTCATGAATGGTTTTTTATTGAAAAATAGCAGATTTTCTTTCAATATTTTATTTAATAATGTTTTATGTTTAGTAATGATGACTCAATATGGATATTTTCGGCTCTTGTGCCATTAAACAAGAGGAATCAGCTAGCACCTACATTAGAAAAGTATATAAGAACGAAGTGCCGATTTTTTTCAGCTCTTAATTTATATTTTACTTTTATTATTTATGCCTTATGAGGATTATGATATAAAATAGTCATAAAAAAAGAATCTTAATTATTGATTATAATGAATTTTCAATAAGAAGAATGGCGATTTTTACGAATTTTCTCGAATGAATTGGAATTTTTAGTTTTTTACAAATAACATTAAAGATAAATTAAGGATTTTTAATCCAAATCAATTCTTTTAGCGTTACTACATAAAAGTCTTATAACTCTATTATAAAAAAATCTTGATATTTCCATTAATAGCCCACAGTGTAGAAAAAAAGACAAATATTGATTACTATTTTTACTACTACTACTATAATTCACACATAAAAATTGTTACAATCGCTGCCATTTCTACCCGAAAAGCTTTAAATAACGTAAGTAACTGTAAACGTTTAAAAAGACTGGGACTAATATTTAAATTGAAAAATGTTTTTTTAATATATCTGTTTTTAATGAGAAATTGCAAAATTTCTAAAGTCAATATTTGATTTCTGAAAAAAATAATCTTCTCATAATTAACTACTTCTCAATTTATTTTAGATCATATGTTTAATATAAAATGTTAAATATTAGACTGAGCAAATTTGTTTGTTAAACAATGAAACGAAAAGAAAATATTTTTTACTAGAAATTTATTCTGTTTGCTTTGAAGTACTGGCATGTTGTTTTTTATATTTTTCGCTCTTTCGCAGATTAAGTAGACAGAATGGTATTTTTTAAATTGTGAATTAATAAAAAAAAGGGAAATAATTGTTAAAATTTCTTGTTATTTTTTCCATTTGAAATATCATCAAGATTTATTTTGGCTGCTTTCTTAATTTTACTAAAAAATCTATTCGCTTTTTAAAATATTTATTTGTAAACCGAAATCTCAAATTAAGAAAACTAATATTATATTTAAATAAAGAATAATTTATGTTTTACTAAGAGTTATGCATTATTTTCCAAACATAAGACATAAATTAAAATAAAATTACCTTTTAATTTAATTATATTTTTTGTAATTATATTTTTTGTATAGAAGAGCAAATATAATTGGCCATAAATAAAAGAAACTTTCTTTTATTGAAAAATAATTTTTTTCTGTCTTTAGGATATTGTTTGCCCTAACACTAATCAATTAATTTAGTCAAAATTTAAGTACTAGCTCATGGTTCCGTTTAGTTAAATTAGGAAAAAGTTCATCCCAAGAAGTCATACTATTTATAAAAACAAATTATACACTAACGAATCATAAACTTATAAATTAAAATGAAAAAAAATCATTTTTTTTAGAATAGTGTTAAAATGTTATTCTTCTATGTACTTTATTAAATAAAATTTTGTTTCTTTAACATTTATTGAAAAAAAATATTCTCTTTTATTTAAATTATTAAAATAATTGAAAAATCCCTTTAGTTGAATTTTATTACAATTTTTAATGATTAATTTGTCCAAATTTTATTTTTAACAGAAGTTTTAGTTCTATAGCTTACGTACATAAAACAACTTTAACGCTTAAAACACGCATTTATACAAATGGGGTAGTTAAAACAATGAAATGAACAAATGTAAAATATACTTAAGAACATATTGAAAAATTTATTACGATTTGATAAAAGGCTGTTTTGAAATAAGTTGTAATTACTGAGGAAATTTTTTATGTTGGTATTTAAATAATGTAAAAAGGCATTTTAAGCAGTTATTAATAATTATTTATAGTTAACTTTTATTTTTAATTTTGGAAAAAAGTTTCCATTTGAAGTATGTTTTAACAAATATTTAAATTCGATTAAGTTGTAGTTTCAGAAATGAGGGTGTTGTAAATTATATTTTTGGAATTTGGTCCATTTTTAAATATTTCTTTTCCTTTCTATTCATTAAAGCATTTTGATTCATTTTGTTCTTTTCATTTCTATTCACTTTATTTTTTTTCTTTCTATTTGTTTTGTTCCTTCATTTTATGGATGCACAAAAGTATTATTGTTCAATTTTATTACAAATTTATTTATCATTATAGCATATACTGAACGTTTTGTTGAATTGAAGAAATATTTATTGAAAATTCTTTTGTAAGGTTGTGTATAATCAAAAATGTATTCTACAGCTCTAAAACTCTCAACGATAAAGGAATCTATATTCTATTTATTATATTTTTTCGAATTTTATTTTTAATTCAACATGTTTTAATGAATTATTTTATTTGTAGAATGTTTTAATTAACAATTTTTGATGCAGTATATTTTTATGAATAATTTTTCTTAAAAATATTTATTAGATTAATTAACGTATAAATAGTTTTTAGATGGGAGGATAGAAATTTAGAGAAGCGTGTAAAAAACATTCCTTGAATCACGAAAATTTTCTAAAATAGTCTGAGTTTCACGTCTGTTAAAATTAAAATTTGAAAAATTATTTTACTGAGAAAGTATTTAAAATTATATTTGGTATTAAAGGATAAGCAACCCTTAATCAAAGCCGAAAGAATTGGCAGCAAAAAGGCGAATAATCTTAAGAAAAAATGAATATATAACTAAGGATTAAAACCTTTAATGCATGTGTAATAAATTGATAATTAGACTTTAATGTTAAGCTGATTTTTTTTACAAAAGTGGTGTTGATTTTTTCTTTATTTACTAATACTTTACAGCACAAAGAAGAGATTTTAAATGTCATACTGATCATAAAGTAGACATTAATATATTTAACAGAAGTTTTTTTAAAGAAAATGATTCTTACAATAACGTTATTAATACCTTTATTTATTATTAATAAAGAAATAAATTTAAGGCTATCTTTCTGATTATTAAATAGTAAAATTCAGGATATGTATTGAAATAGTTTAATGATATTTATTTTTTGAGACGTATGCAGAAACATTTATCTATAGATAGCCACAATGAAACAAGTCTGTGTTAAATCTCCATATAATCTACACTTTTCTCTATTTAGTTTTATTATTATTATTTCATGAAATAATTCCTAAAGAATCAAATATTCAACTTACTTAATTTCATTTAATAACATCCCTTAAAACATTTCCTACTCATTCCAAGCTAATTTCAATTTAAAATACACTAGAGAGTTTCAAAAGTATCAAAATATGAACGTCCAACAGTTGTTATATGCAATCATGTTTGCAGGGAAAGATTGCATCCTCCAAAAACCTTAAATTATATTTAAATTCACAATAACAAAGGATCAAAAATCAGAATTGCCACCATTTCATTTCGCTGACTTCTATTTGCACCTGATGTTAGAATATTTAAATACTAGGGCTCTTAATCACGTAGTAAACTTATTAATGATGGGTCTTTTCTTTCAACCAGAGGGGCATAGCACGAATGCTAATCCTGAGATAAGATATTACGAGCAGCCTAATTAAGCATTCAATTAAGTCAATGTTCCGAAACTTGATTTTTGAAATAGATCGATGAGAGTTGTGTTTTCCGAGCAAGTGAATTACACGTGTTGTTTAATAAAGCATGAAAAATGGTTTATTATTTTAAAAGTTGGGAATAAGCCTGGAATCAACTTCTTATCGGCTGCAGAAGAATCATAAAGAAAATTTATCAGTGTAAAACTAAGAATTCTTTTTGAATCCACCGTTATTTTCAGATGTAGATGTTGTAAACACTTGGGTAAATTATTTGGTTCCAGGAACTTCTTATTTGTTTAATTGGATTACTTTATTTGATTGAAAAGATTCAATTTGTGTTTACGTGATACTCGACAAATTTGGTGAACCAAGACGAAAAGGCTATCGATTTTACTGCCATCACTATTCAATTTGTTGTCACATTTATGGATTTTTTAATTGATTCTAAGGTCGATTGTCTAAGATTCTCAACACATTTTCCTATTTATGTATGAGTTATAATCTACAATCTCTATCAGATGAACTTTTCAATGCCCAAATTTGAATTCTCGGCAAAAATTTAATAGATGTTAGCGGGAACTGTGGTTGAGTCGTAATGGCCATCACCGGCCACGGTGTAACCCTCCTCGATGGAAGTACGTCCCGTCATCGAGGGGGGGAGTCTAACCCCCACCAATTTGTGTACTCACCGGGTAGATAAGATAAAACCACCATGCCGGGAGCATATCATCCCTAAACAAGAGGAGCCTTTTCTGGAGGAGGCTTCTGAGGTTATGGACTACTGAGCACCGAAGGGTAAAAGTCTGACTTCTAACTTACACACGTCACAAACTTTTTTACGGGTGGACTTCATTCATTCACCCACACATCGTTATTTAGATTCGTAACAGAGAACGATCACCTCTGACTCACAGTGGTATTACTCCCGACATGGAGGACTTTGCGATAACTACATATATACACATGTATAAACCACCATACGAATACACGGGGAGTCTTTGGCTGACGGGTTTGAACTCGCAGCTCAAGGAATGCAAATCGAACGTCCTACCAACCAGTTATCCTTACCCTACTATTTAGTAGATGGATCTTTTAATAAGTCACGTTAATAACATTTAACTTTTATAACATTTTACGCAATTATAACATTTAATAGGTCACATCACAAAAGAATTTAATAAGTCGCGATTAAACGCCCCTAATGTATTTTCTTTTTAAATACTTGTTTATTTAAAATAAATGCCCCATTTGGCTTTATTAAGAAACTACGATTTTATCGAGCCATATTAATTCAGGGCTTTAGTGTCTCTAATCATATTTAGACACATATTTCCGGAAAAGACGTGCAAAGCATTCACATCAACATTAATTTACGAATGTGACACATTTCCCCTTCTGACGCGATATCGGCGAACAGCAATTTAATTTTGATAGATCAGTTTCACCAAAACCATCGCCGTTCTCGGAATTAATTTGCATTTCCTTGGTATAACATTGCTGATGGAATTTCTAAAATAGCTTTAATCAATTGCATATCATTTTAAAGATAGTACCTCAAGCGTTTGCAATAAAATTAATTAAAAAATGAAGAATATGAGGTACTGAAAGTAATAAATTTAAAAAAGGAAGATTTTATTTCTTTTATCTGAATAGTTTAAGAAGCTAACGATGCTTTTACGAGCATGATACTTTTTTAAATTGAGTTAAAATATGAATAAATTCCCTTGAGGAATTAACTCAGGATGTTTAACATATTGAAATACGCTTTCATACTCAGGTTTTAATTCCTTAGGGCACCATGTTTATTAAACAAACTGTAAAAAATTAAGCAGAAATTCAATTTTTTAAAAAGGGAAATTATTTGAAACAGAATAATATAATGAATAATTTTTCTTAAAATAAGTGAGATAGAACTTTTAAATAAGTGAAGATTCTAAATGGAATGTAAAGCGTAGAATATTTATAAGGAGGAATCATTTTTTAACTTCTAAAGCACGATTTCTAAATAATCAGCACATAATTCACGGATGATTGAAGATTGGATTTCAAAATTAAGAATGAATTACTCGGTCCTGTCTAGGGCTTTTTTGCAACCTATGTGATCTAGGTCCCCACAAAAAAAGGCGAAAATTTAGGGTGAAGTGTAAATCTGTACAACTTAAGCATAATCGTATTTACTGACCATGAGTTCTTCTCTCCTAAAAGGTATATGCTCTATTATCAGAACAAAGAAAAATGGAACCTTTCACACACACACACACACACACACACACACACACACACACACACACACACACACACACACACACACACACACACACACACACACACACACACACACACACACACACACACACACACACACACACACACACACACACACACACACACACACGCATGACGAGCGATGGCGGATGAAGTTGACGTGAGATTTTTGGCGGCTGTGGAAAAATTGCAAAAAGTGTGTGAATTAAGTGGTAACTTGCGAAAGGATTTACGGCATATTCTTTAAGCGATAACTGATCTGCACAGCATTAAAAATGATCTACAGTCGACTATTTCGTCTTTAAATGAGCAAATTAAATCTGCAAATGCGTACGTGGCTTGTTCAATTAGACCTACTACGGCGAGAACCTTCGCGGAGATCACTTCGAAGCCTGTGCCGCCCTCTGTCGGTGACCTCTCCCGCAGGTCACCGTCGTTTACTGCGGTGATAAAGCCTCTGAAGAATCAAACATCGGAAGAGTTGAAGAATCAGCTTAAAAGAAGAATCGATCCTGAATCGCTTCAGATCGGCGTCGAAAGAGTAAAAGCACTTAACGGAGGTAAGATTTTGATTAGCTGTAAAGACAAATTTGATCTTGATAAACTTTGTAATACAGTTGATGAACAATTGGGTGAGGAAATGTGTGTTTCTCAAAATAAAAAGTATCTTCCCCAGATTATAATATTCGATATACCTGAGGAAATAGAAATTAATAAGGCTGAAACTATAATTAAAAACCAAAATCGAGATGTATTACAGGGAGAAGTTTTTAATGTCAAATTTATTAGATCTATGAAAGGCAAAAACATACGCTATATGACTGCTGAGGTGTCTCCAAGGGTTCGAAAAATATTTCTTGAAAACGGAGTTAAAATTAAATGGTCAAACTGTAATTGTTCTGATTATATATACGTTAAGAGATGCTTTCAGTGTAATAAGTTCAATCATGATTCTACCGTGTGTAAATCTCAAATTACATGCCCGATCTGTTTGGGTGCCCACTCTATGAAAGATTGTTCTAAAAGAAATGCGTTGAAATGTTCTAATTGTATAAACTATAATAGATATGCCAAAGATAGTGACAAACTAGGTGTTAACCATGCAGCCTTGGATAGAAAGTGCCCGACATATATTATTCAGTGGGAAAAAAAGAAACCAAATATTGATTATGGAATATAATGCTATTTTTATGGGTATCCGGTGTTTGCAGGTTAATCTTCAGAAATCTCGAAAGGCTGCCTCTAATTTATCTGCTATTGCTCAGGAAAGCATGGCGGATATTATTCTTGTTCAAGAGCCTTACTGTATAAACAACAAAGTTGCTGGTTTTCCTAAATCATTCAGAATTTTTGAATCAGGGAATAATTTGAAGAGAGCTGCTATTATTGTTGTAAATAAAAGTATTGACGCTGTTCTCATTAGCCAGCATTCAAGTGAGGATGTGATTCTTGTGGAATTTATTTTTAATGATAATCATTTTTACGCAACTAGTGTTTACATGGATTTTAATAGAGATATAAATTTTGATATTTTAAACATTGAACTTGTCATTGAATTCTGTAGGAAGAAATATCTATCACTTGCCATGGATACTAACGCTCGTTCTCAGCTTTGGTTTGATTCCTTGACAAATGCACGGGGTAGAATCTTGGAGTCATTTTTGGCTTCTAAGTGTCTATGGATTGTTAATGAAAATTTGTGTACTCCATCCTTCTGCTCACCAAATGGACAGAGTTTTATCGACCTGACTGTAACCTCATCTAATTTTCAGCATTGCATTTATTCTTGGACGATCATGGAGGAAGAGAGCTGTTCTGATCATAGAATAATTACATTTAATATTGCTTTTAATAATATACATCCCACTCGCTCTATTTTTAGACCTCTAAAATTTATTTATGACAAAGCAAATTGGCCTATTTTTCATGATTCACTTCAAACTGAATTTAAATATCTTTTATGCTACTCGGGCTCAAATTTTAATTTTACTGATTCTCAGAATCTTGATATGGAGTTAAAGAAAGCTGTTAAAGGGGTTCATGATCTTAATGATTTCGTCTCTAAGTACATCAACTGTATCAAGAATGCTTGCAGTCTCTCTATGCCAATTATTAAAATAAACTCACAGATTAAAAAAACGAATATAGTTCCGTGGTGGAATAATGAATTAACGGAACTAAGGAAACAGGTTAACAATAAAAGAAGACTTTATCAAAGAACTTATAATAATTCGACTTTAAGAGATTCCAGGAAAACCGAGTATTTTAATTGTAAACAGCTTTATAGCCAAAAAATCGAGATTGCAAAGACCCAATCGTGGAAAGATTATTGTACCGATATTGGTTCACAACCCTGGACTATTCTATATAAGATTGCCCGTGGCAAACATAAAAATCAAACAGCTCTAACAACTGTTCAAACTAGTAGTGGAGGTTATACTACGGATTTTGATGAAACTCTGAATACTCTTGCTAACCAATTTGTTCCATTTGATGATGGGAAATTGGATTTGCCGCATCATTCTAGACTGAGGATATCCTATGAGCACTCTGGACGACTTAAACTTTTCCGAGAAAGAGATAAAATCTGTCATTAGTAATATGAACCCTAAGAAATCTCCCGGAGAAGATGGAATATCTAGTAAAATCATTTCTGAAGTGTTTGAGAGATTTCCTAAATTTGTTGCTGCAATTTATAATGGATGTTTATTAAGAGGAGTCTACCCTCGGGCTTGGAAACACTCTTGTATTCGATTTTTTACAAAACCTGGAAAGGAGTCATCTCTCGAGCCTTCAAAATTTAGACCAATAAGTTTACTCTCTGTCAGTGGAAAAGTTCTTGAAAAATTACATATAGAAAGAATTATGCATTATTTATACTCAAATAACAAATTAAGCCCAAAACAGTATGGATTTACTCCCGGTAAAAGCACCACAGATGCCATCTTTAAGGTAACTAATTTTGTGAAAGAAAAATTAGCAAAAAATTTACAGGTTCTTGGTATTGCTTTAGATGTCAAGGGGGCGTTTGATGCTGCTTGGTGGACCGCTATTTTGAATCAACTCAGAGAGTTTAATTGCCTCCAAAATTTGTATCTTCTTACAAAAAGTTATTTTTCAGATCGTTCAGCTTGCCTTCGCACCTTAACAAGTTGCATAAGAAAAATAGTCACCAAGGGCTGCCCGCAAGGCTCTTGCGGTGGTCCGGGTTACTGGACTCTTTTTTATGATTCTTTGCTTAGACTGGACTTTCCTAGGTGTGCTGAAGTTGTGGCATTTGCAGATGACCTTTTCTTGCTGATTAGTGCCAAGACTGAAACTGAACTGGAATCGTATGGTAATATATGTGTGTCAAAAATTGTGGACTGGTCTAATAAAAACAAGGTTACATTTAATTCTGAAAAATCAAATATTATTATTTTCTCAAAGAAAAGAAGAATAAATAACATAAATATTTATATGAACGGCAATTTCTTAAAAAGTGTTTGTTAAATGCGTTACCTTGGTGTGATCATTGATAGAAAACTTCGTTGGAAAGCACATATCATTGACTTGTTCAAAAAAGTTAGTGTTGTTCTAAATTTGCTAGCAAGAATGGCCAGAGTAACCTGGGGTATTGGTTCAAAGGCTCTAAAAATCATTTACGAAGGAGCAATAATACCTTTGATGACCTACGCATCGCCGGTTTGGGTCGACGCCTTGTCCTTTGAATACAACAAACGAAGGTTAAAGACGGCTCAAAGATTAATTGACTTGAGAATAATCAAGGGCTTTCGTACGATTTCTTATGAAGCATCTTGCGTTATCGCGGGCATTATACCAATCTGTTTGAAGATTCAAGAAAACACTGAAATCTACTATAGCATAAAACTGAAACCTCAGAACGAAATAGAACCGGAACTCACCCCTGATCACTGGATACACCCTGCAAAATTTATTTCTCTCAAACAAGATATTAATAAGGAGCATTGCATAAAAATTTTTACTGATGGTAGCAAAATAAATGATAGTACAGGGTGTGCTTTTGTAACTTACCATGGTGATACCGAAATTAAAAATAAGAAATTTAAATTACATTCTAATTGTTCTAATAATCAAGCAGAGGCTTATGCTATCCTACAGGCTCTAAATTGGGTCTCTTCTTCTGACAATTTTTTTCATAGGAACTTTAATATCTATACTGATAGTCAAATACTTATATTTAACCTTCAGAATAAAAAATGCCATTCGGAAATAATAGAAAAAATTCGTCATGTACTTTTAAGTTTATATGAGAAAAATTATAATATTGGCCTTCAGTGGATCAAGGGTCACGCAGGAAATCGTGGGAATGAAAGAGCAGACGAGCTTGCCAAGTCAGCGGCTCAATCAGACCTTCAAATCTGTTATAAAAAGGTTCCAAAGAGTTTTGTTTCAAGACAGATACAGGAAAAATTTGTCGACTTGTGGCAGAAAGACTGGCTTTCTATTCAAAAAGAGAAAATAACTAAGAGATTTTTTCCATCTGTTCAAGAAAGACTAAAGCAAAACCTTAATCTCTCATTTATACTCACCCAAATTCTATCTGGACATTGCAGAACTAAAGAATATTTATTCAGATTCAATCATGCGAACTCCCCTCTGTGCTCTTGCTACCTGAAAGTACTTCAAACTGTTGATCACGTTTTATTCTTCTGCCCTCAGCTTGACTCTCTTCGATATGAACTTTACAAACTAGTTATAATAAGTGGACTAACGTGGCCTCCAAAGATTTACTTACACCTGAGTACTTTGTGCAGTTCCTTGAATTTATACACAGTATTCCTTTTCTAAAATTTTGAGCTTGTTATATGTTTTCATCTTTGTCTGCCGCTTATTAGGACATTTTTTTAATTATTTCTTCTCTATGCATCTTTAGCTGAATGTAACTGATTGTGGATGCATGTAGTATGACTCGAGTCATGGAGCATGCTGTAAATAAAATTTTATTTAAGACACACACACACACACACACACACACACACACACACACACACACACACACACACACACACACACACACACACACACACACACACACACACACACAAGAATAAAAAACAGAAAATTATTATTTTAAATAAAATTATTAATTTATCATTTTCTAAAAAGTGTAAAATAAATATTCCTAGCTTTATACAGATTTATAACTCCCAGTTTTAAAATTAAAATTCACTAATTCATAATGTCATTTAACATTCTTCGCTGAAGTTTTTTAATATAGAACAGATTATTTATAACTGGCAAGTGGACATTTTTTATTTGATCCAAACTTCTAATCTCTGCTTTTTTTTACATACGTATACTTAATTGTGATAGAACTCGAATATTTGTTCTGTTAGAACTTTCATGACACAAATTCTCTTAGAAGGATTTTGGATCTGTCAATTAAGAAGCCCCTAGTAACTTAATGATGCAAACGAATTTAACAATTCAAACTCAAAATCACCAGATTGTGTTAAAGTCTATTTTTATCCTACAATCCCTGGAAATACAGGTAATGTTCCAATATCTTCATTCGCGATATTCAACCTTTTCTTCATGATCGTATTTCCTGGCAAAATTATTTCTGCCATCTCATAACATATTATGATAATCGTACTTCGCCGTAACTGAGATAGCAGCGGAGACACTAAGCTCGTTTCGGATGGCTTTCAGAATTTACGCGGATCCCAGTACACAGCGCATCAATCCAGGGCGGACCCACCGACTGCCCCTTCGCTTTGCCGGCAGCGCTTTCATATAACCCTGCCAATCAAATGGAATTGGAATGCTGATTAGCTTTCCCCACTTTCTCAAGTCGGGCTAAGCAACACATTAAGGCGAGAAGATCCATGGAATGCGGCTCCCTCGCATTGATTTCAAGGCCGCGGCTTCCGTGTCTTGTAGAATGATTGGAGGATGCAATTTAAAAAGATCAAGAGAACAGGTGGAATTACGTTCACGTGAGTTGATTCGGATAAATGTATAAATATAATGAAACCACATATTTTTGTTGTTGATGCAGATGCAGAATAGTGGCTGAAAATGGGAGAAGACAGGTTTAATTTTTAAGTTCACTTTATTCCATCTCGGGAGGCACGCATTATGCACCAACAACGCGGATACAAAATTTACAGGTGCTTAAAAGAGGCGAAAAAAGGGATAAAGGCATAGAAAGGACCGAAATCATTTATAGGAAGTTAATAGAAGCTGTCGCAAGACTTACATTTGATTGAGTTGATTCGGATAAATATATAAATATAATGTAACCACAGATTTTTTTGTTGAAGCAAAGGCAGAAAAGTGGCCGAATAAAAGATAGAAGATGGGTTGAATTTTTTAAGTTCGCTTTATTCCACCTCGAGAGGAACGCATTATGTACAAACAACGCGGACGTAAAATATACAGGAGCGTAAAAGAGGCGAAAAAGAGGAAAACGCATAAAAAGGGTCGAAAT
>JAOUZG010005720.1:2109664-2131135 GCA_026289955.1 Argiope argentata | reverse complement strand
TTCCTTAGCCAGCCAACCACTTTAGAGGTGCAGTAGATGAATGTACATTTTTTTTTATTAAAAAATAAATCCTTTACATTTGGCATACATAACAAACAAAGAATTTGGAAGATGTAAAGAATGCATGCCTATTCTAGTTATAAGAAAAAAAACCATATTGCTATGGCTATAAAATATTTAATCATATCTGATTTTTAAAAAATTAGATTGAATTGACATTATTTATGTTAATGTTCACCCATCTGAAAGATTAAGGAATAATTTTTTAAAAGAAGATTTTTGAAAGAGTTTTTTGACATTAAAGAGTAAAAGTATGTGAATAATTTTGGGTTGAATTTAAAAAAAAAAAACGTTCGAAAACTATTATATTTTGATATTTGCTTTTAAAAAATTGATAAAACATCTACAAAAGCAAAATGAACCAGTTGAATGCCAAAGGTTTTCTAAAAAATGGCAAAGAGCATTTTTTAAACTAAAAAAATATATATTTCAAACTTTTTCTAGCATAGAGGTTTATTAAATGATTTGTTTAAAATGTTGCAAATAACTCAAGGAATATATTATATTGTTGTTCTCGTGATCCGCTTAACAACGAAAGAAGGTGTGCAGTAACGGACCTCTGATCACCCTAGGGCAAAAATCTGACTTCTAGCTCACAAACGTCACAAACCCTTTTTGCGTGGGTAACTTCAATCATTCATCCACAGATCGTAATTTAGATCTAAAACGGAGAACGATCACCTCTGAACCAGTACTCCATTCATATTACTCTCCATACGGAGGACTTTGTGCTTGCGAAAGATTTAACGTGCGCCAACCATCACATATATGGAGAGTGTTCGGCTGGCGAGTTCGAGCATGCAAACGGGGGGATGCGAATCCAACTCACTACCAACCAAGCTATCATGACCCATAGAATATATTATTTAGTTTCTGAATTAAAAAAATAAGCCATATTCTATCTAATCTTTGAATATATTCATGGCTGATCGATGTAAAATTATTATTTGTATTATTTATAGACTGATAAAAAATACGAAAGTTTAAAATTTTTCGTCGCTTTGTGAAGCACTGAAACTCTAATAAGATATTTCTAAATAGATTACTTATGCTCCGGTTTAGGAACTTCAGAACGCATTAAGACATTATTATACATTATATTAAACAAAAATAGACAGTAGAATAAATTTTATGGAATTGTTAGAGATAAATGTCTCCTATATTCTGTGATTTAGAATATAGCATCTAAACATGTAAAACAACATTAAAACGTATGAAAATGCAAACATCAAAGTCAACACATCTTTCAGAAAAATGGACTTAGAAATAAATTCGAATGAAAATATCTGTTCAAACGTTAGCCTTCTTACTGTTTATTTTTTTTAAATCCTTATTTAGAAGTCAAATTATTTCCAGAGAAAGTGAACTGATACTATATATTACGCAATTATAATATTACATGATAAAAATCTGCAATTGTATAAACTACACTCGAAACTGCAAAAAAAACTTGGAACGCAATAGAAAATGGATTGAATGCCAAGCCTTGGAAATCGTTGTATACTCAGTTGGAGGATTAAGAATACTAAATAAAAAAACATAATAATAAAGAAATAGTTTCGCAAATAATTGGTATTTCAAAAAAATCCCGTCGTATATTAAAGATCTATTTGAAATGATCCTTTACCTAATTGAAAGGATCATTTCAATATTGGTCCTCCCGCTGGTGTGCTGTGGTATGAAGAGGATGTGTGTGCTCAGGTGTCATCCTCGTCATCTGATCGTCGTTCAAAATTATGAGGTCCATTCCGAAATAGCCCTACTGTTGCTTTACAATGGGACGTTATTATTACTGAATTAAACAACTATCGCGGATCTGCGATAAACTAAATAGTAATCAAAGGTGAATTGGTTGAAAAAAAAAGATTACAAAATTGTGATTTCATATTCCCCCATCCCTTATGTATCAAAAACAAGAAATAATAGATATACTGTCCTCGAATGGACATTATCTATATTTTTACCAATTAAAATACTATATGTATACATATAATATTACATAAATAAAACAATTGCAATTAATTTTAATTTTTCAACATCTGAAATGTTTTTTTTTTATATACTTTCACCTAAAAATATAAAATCATAATCTTTTATCATGTCAGAACATGTTGTTTTTCCGGTCAACAAAAATCTGTAGGCGAAAAATAAAAATTTTATTATTTGCGAAAGCATTTCAAAAAATTAGCTTTTAATAACGTGTTGCCATTGCATTTGCAGAAGCTCTGATTTAAAAAAAAACAAGTTAATGACTACCACAAATAAAACTTAGAAAATGTCATTTTGAGCACGTGATCATATGAAATGAAATAAATAGGGAATGGGATAATTTTTAAAACAACTAATGAGAGACAAAGTTTTGTAAATTGTTTGCAATACTAAAGTGACTCATTCAATGAAACCATTAAAATGAATAAAAATACAATTCAACTTGCACGAGCACGTGGGGCTTGGCCGTTCAAGAAATGATGTTCTGACATGATACATTGAAATATGCATAGAAGAATCCATTTTAATCTTTTTTATTTTATTTTTTTAATAGAACTGATAGTACATTTTGAAAAGATATATGCTAAGAATGTGACAAAAATATAACCAACGCATTTGTAATTTAAATGACGCTTGTTTTTAATTTATATAAATCAGAGGCAATAACTATTTAATGTCTACGAATTTACCTCCCTTTAAGTAAAATCGAGTACCAATAAAAACAATTTAGTTCAAAAATGGACATTATTCAGTTGAATGAAAGATAGAAAAAATAGAAACGGATAAACAAGAGAATATCTTCAAAATCTTTAATTAATTTATTTTTTCCTATTTATAATTCAAATCTAGCTTGTGTAATGTTTTTGAAAATTTATAAAAATTCTATTATCTTTTAATGATTGTAGAGTAAATCAACAGCGTTTGGAAAGAATTTTTGAGAACAAAACGGGTAATAAAGGGATAAAATATAGATTTTTAAAAGTTTTTTCCCAGTTTGAGAATTTAAACAGACAGTTGTAACGCTAATTTGTATATTTTTTCTTCTGTTTTCATTTCCTAACGTAACAAAATCTCATAGTTTTAATTAACATTTTCTAGCAAAACCTTTTTTAATGCTCTGTTAACTTAATGTGTTGCCGCAATAAGCTCAAAGATTTGGATCTGAAATAATTTTGCAGCTGTTTTTTTAGCGTATGAATGTCCGAGTAATGTTTTTAAAATTATTCAACGCTTATTATCTATCTGCCTTGCATTTTTCCTTCTAGCTATTATTAGCTGAATTGCGTCGTAAAGAATTTGAAGCTGCACGAGATTAATTTTCAAAGTCTGTAGTAATTTTACCGTAAAAAAAGGAATAATAAAAGCACAAGTTTATATAAGTAAAAACATAAACTTAGAATAGTATTTATGCTTCAATTTCAATTTTTTTACAAAAAACTCTTTGCTTCTCAATATTTAATAAAGGATTAAAATGAAATCAGCTATGCATATTTTGATGTCATTATATCATTTCTTGAACGGCAAAGCACCATATGCTCGTGCGAGTTAAATTATATTTTTATCCATTTTCATTATTTTATTGAATGAGTCACTTTAGTATTGCAAACAATCCTTTTCGTTCTTCGTGATCTGGACGCCCCGGGTTCGATTCCCGGTTAGGGCATAATTCTTATGTGTACCATCTGTGAGATATGTGAATGTGCTCCCCTGTAAAAAGGGGCTATGCAAGCGTGTGTGTGTGTGACTTTCATCCTCATATGATATAGAAGTCAGATTTCTGTCCTCGGGTGCTCAGGGGGCCATATCCTAAGAAGCTACTGCACTCTTCTTTCCGTTGTAAAGCGGACAGGACATCATCATCATTAGCATGGAATCAAAAATATAAAAATAAAGAAAAAACATTTAAAATATTCTTTATAAAACTTTTAAAATTAGAACACTAGGGCATTATGAATGCGGTTATTTCCTGATTTAAAAAATTGAAAAAACATTTTTGAATTTACAAATGAATATTTTTTTATGAAAAATGTATATGAACTATACTATAGATTTGATAAATAGAAAAAAATGAAAACAGTTTAAAGCCCTAATATATTACAAATTATTATGGATGTTTTGAAATGAACAATGTCTTGAACACGTAATTTTTATTAATTGAATTTGACGATTGCACTTAGAAAAGGTTACTTTTATTATTAGATAGTTATTGAGTTTCAGGGAAAGGCAATTGGGAATTTAAATTTAGTCTGTTTAACATTCAATCTGTTTAACATTCATTTAATATTAGTATTATATCACTATGTAAATAAGAACATATAAACGGTTCTATATTTTTATTGAAATGAATAAACATTTTTTTCAATTTTTTAAAAGTTTATTACTGAATTAAATGCAGGGATATTTCCATTTTGAACAACTTCTTTTTTTCGGTTTAGCTAATTAAGATAATTACCTTATTTTTTAATAAATGAAAGCAATGACAAAGTTTTCTTTAAGTTCTGTTCTTAAATTAATAATGATTTTCACTTGAAATTCCAACAGTTATTGGATAAGACGGGTTTTTTTTTCATACATTTTATTTCAACGTAAGCTGCATAATTTGTTTATTTAAAGAAAATATATCAGAATGCGCTTTAATTTATAAGATGGGAATAATTTTTATTTTATTAAATATTTATTTAATTAATTAAATATTTATTTAATTAATTAAATATTTATTTAATAATTATTAATTAAATATTTATTTAATAAATTGAAATAATGAGAAATATATATTATATAAAAATGCTTTTATACTTCTGAAATATAATGTCAATTAGCATAGTGATTTTATAACGAGGAAACTATATTAAAATACAAAATACACATTGTTGCTCTCGTCTGCCAATTTATAACGTAAGAAAAGGTGCAGTAGCTTTGGAAAGAATGGGCTCCTCAGCATTTGAAGGCAGAAAACTTTGTGACCACGACATATTTAATGTCTACCCTCGTTATTTTACTTTAGCTTTGAATTGTAGAAGAAAATTTTTAATGTTTAATGGAATAATGAAAACGTTTTGAATTTTATGTCAACAATGTAATATATTGTCGGAAATAAGACAAAAAGTATTATTAAGAAATTTTTTAAATTAAAAATTTTTTTAATGATATGTACAATATTATTAAGAAGAGATGTAAATTTTTTTAAATTTTAAGAGTTTTTTAAAAAAATTTTGTGCAATGTTTATGGAAGTCATCTCAAAACCCCCTTAATTATATAGGTCGATTTTAAATATATCAAAAAAAATCGTTATCCATTCTGATGTTTTAAACCTTATGGGTATCGGTGGCAAGATTGACAGTTCTATATTAAAGGTCTAATTTTTTAAATCGTGTACACACGCACGCACACACACACACACACACACACACACACACACACACACACACACACACACACACACACACACACACACACACACACACACACACACACACACACACACACACACACACACACACACACACAAACACACACACACACACACACACACACACACACACACACACACACACACACACACACACACACACACACACACACACACACACACACACACACACACACACACACACACACACACACACACACACACATACACACACACACACAACAAAAGACTTCCAAAGATAGAAAAAAAAAACTGGAACGAAAAATAAAGGAGCATGCATAAAAAAAATATGGAGAAAACCTAAATATATCTAGCTGAGGAACCTACACAATAAGCTTCAAATTGAATATATGTATAGCGAAATCCACATTCTGTAGAAAATATTTATTGCTTTCTTTTGAAAGAATTAAACTGGTCTGAACCAAACAAGGACTGGAAAAATATTTTTTAGAGGAGTGAAACCAATTCCCAAATGAATTTATAAATTTGGGGCAGGCGTCCTCCTAGTTATCTGGGTGCCCGGGTGCCCGAACTCTTCTCTGTTCGATCTGTAAGGTGTGTGAATGTGCCCCCCTCCTTTTAAAGGGGCTTTGCAAGCGAATGTGATGAGTGAGTAGCAAAGATCATAATCTTGAGCCAAGTCTGCACTACTACAAAACAAAAGACGCTGTTTAGGCTTAAATCTCTGATTAAGACAGCGAGATTGTCACTGGAAAGTGTCAGAAGAAAGAACAACAACAACATAAATTTCGTCAATGAGTAAAAATATATTAAAAAAAGGGAAACATACCTTTTACAAACACTTGTTCTATTTGATTTGAAATCCATTATACGCTGATAAATATTTCCAGGAGTCATGCATGTGTATTATAACCAATTGCTCAATAATTTATGATATTGCAAATATTCAAATTTGTATCTAAATTTCTATACTTCACATCGAAATAGTTTAAACTCATATTCTTTGTTGTATGCTTAATTTAAAGTTTTTGAGTGCAAATAATGCTAAAAAATAGAGAATTTTTGACGAACTCAAGAATTAAAAAAAATATTATTTAGTACAGTTTTCTCAATTCTTCCCTTCAAAAATATTGAAATTTAACATTTGAATTATCATAAATGGTTTGAATATTTAACGCCAACTATACTTCGCTCATGTAAACGATTTTTTTATCTTAATTTGAGGAAATGAAAAATTATAGAGAAACAAAAAATATTTTTTTCGATAGATAATTCGAAACTTTTTCTGCCATCAACATTTATGACAGCCAAAGAACTAAGAGTTTCCCAAAAGAATTTAACAAAATAAATATCATGTCACTTCTTATTTTATTATTTTTTGTTGTTGTTAAGTGAGCGGTAATTAGACGATTAACACTTTTTTTATGTAGCTTTTATTTGGAATTTTTTTTATTTTTCTCATTTTCGAAGTGTTGTCAAAGAAAATTCTTTGCAGATGGTAATGAAAAACGTGCAGCTACTAAACTGGATTATCTATCGTTAGTCAACGGCTAATTATTCTGATGTTATTGCTTTTTTCTCCACTTCAATCGAAACTCTACACCATTTCGTATTATTTTTCTTGCCAGAAAGATGTTTTGACGTTTTTTTACTAAGTTCAGTTAATTCATGTAAAATAACAGGATTCTTATATATTAGTTTAGTATGATAACTGTCACATTAGTGTCAAGATTACTGAGTGGAGCGTTTTATTTTACATTCACCTTTTTTAATAGAAAGAAAAATGAAACAGTCAACTTTATCAAAAATTCAGTAATTAACAACCACGTTTCTTGACAAATAATCTAATTTTTCTAATTCGACCACTCCACCTCATGTATCTGACACATTTTTTTTCTATCATAAATGCACGATGGTTTTGGGATAAAACACCTTTTTTTTGTTATAATCTGGAATATTTAAAAAGGCAAGAATTTTTTTCTCCGTGTTTTCAACGGCATATTTTCAATTCAACCGTAAGCTATCTAAATTAAAACATTCAGGGAATCTCAAAAAAAATATTTATTAATTAGCCGTATCTAAAACCCAATATGCATTATAAGCTACAGGACATAATTGTGCTAGAGATGCCTCGTTGCTTTTCTCTTCTGAGAGATAAAAACGCTAAAACAAGAAAAAAAAATACTATTTTGGTCATAGTTAATTACTTCCTCGTTATTAACAGAACGAAAGGCTGATTAAGGTTATTCCTTAGCCAGCCAACTGCTTTAGAGGTGCAGTAGATGAATGCACAAATTTTTTATTAAAAAATAAATCCTTTACATTTGATATGCATAACAAATAAAGAATTTGGAAGATGTAAAGAATGCATGCCTTAATAGTTATAAGGAAAAAACCGTATTGCTGTAGCTATAAAATAATTATTCATATCTGATTTTTTTTAAAAAAAATTAGATTGAACTGACATTATTTATGTTAATATTCAGCCATCTGAAAGATGAAGTCAAAAAAAGTTTTGCCCAGAAGATTTTTGAAAGATTTTTTTGACATTAAAGAGTAAAAGTATGTGAATAATTTCGGGTTGATTTAAAAAAAAAAAACGTTTGAAAACTATTATGTTTTGATATTTGCTTTTAAAAAATTGATAAAACATCTACAAAAGCAAAATGAACTAGTTGAATGCCAAAGGTTTTCTAAAAAATGGCAAAGAGCATTTTTTAAACCAAAAAAATATATATTTCAAAATTTTTCTAGCATAGAGGTTTATTAAATGATTTGTTTAAAATGTTGCAAATAACTCAAGGAATATATTATATTGTTGTTCTCGTGATCCGCTTAACAACGAAAGAAGGTGTGCAGTAACGGACCTCTGAGCACCCTAGGGCAAAAATCTGACTTCTAGCTCACAAACGTCACAAACCCTTTTTGCGTGGGTAACTTCAATCATTCATCCACAGATCGTAATTTAGATCTAAAACGGAGAACGATCACCTCTGAACCAGTACTCCATTCATATTACTCTCCATACGGAGGACTTTGTGCTTGCGAAAGATTTAACGTGCGCCAACCATCACATATATGGAGAGTGTTCGGCTGGCGAGTTCGAGCATGCAAACGGGAGGATGCGAATCCAACTCACTACCAACCAAGCTATCATGACCCATAGAATATATTATTTAGTTTCTGAATTAAAAAAATAAGCCATATTCTATCTAATCTTTGAATATATTCATGGCTGATCGATGTAAAATTATTATTTGTATTATTTATAGACTGATAAAAAATACGAAAGTTTAAAATTTTTCGTCGCTTTGTGAAGCACTGAAACTCTAATAAGATATTTCTAAATAGATTACTTATGCTCCAGTTTAGGAACTTCAGAACGCATTAAGACATTATTATACATTATATTAAACAAAAATAGACAGTAGAATAAATTTTATGCAATTGTTAGAGATAAATGTCTCCTATATTCTGTGATTTAGAATATAGCATCTAAACATGTAAAACAACATTAAAACGTATGAAAATGCAAACATCAAAGTCAACATATCTGTCAGAAAAATGGACTTAGAAATAAATTCGAATGAAAATATCTGTTCAAACGTTAGCCTTCTTACTGTTTATTTTTTTAAATCCTTATTTAGAAGTCAAATTATTTCCAGAGAAAGTGAACTGATACTATATATCACGCAATTATAATATTACATGATAAAAATCTGCAATTGTATAAACTACACTCGAAACTGCAAAAAAACTTGGAACGCAATAGAAAATGGATTGAATGCCAAGCCTTGGAAATCGTGGTATACTCAGTTGTAGGATTAAGAATACTAAATAAAAATATAATAATAAAGAAATAGTTTCGCAAACAATTGGCATTTCAAAAAAATCCTGTCATATATTAAAGATTTATTTGAAATGATCCTTTACTTAATGGAAAGGATCATCTCAACATTGGTCCTCCAGCTGCTCTGCTGTTGTATGGAGAGGGGCTGGGGGTGCCAGCTCAGGTGTCTTCCTCGTCATCTGTCAAGGTTCAAAATTATGAGGTCCATTCCAAAAAAACCCTACTGTTGCTTTACAATCGGACATTAATATAACTTAATGATTGTCTAAAGTGTAGTGAACTTGGCGATAAAATTTTACAATATTCTTTGAAAGTCTAACAAACTTAAAAAATTGTTAAGTTCAAACTTTAAACTCTTAGCAATAAAATTTTCATTAAGACAGAATAATTTTTAATTAATATCAAATTTATATTTTAGAGATTTGAGTAATGATTTTGCTACTTTGGTTCCTCAATACGTGATAAATTAGCAATTTAAGTTGTAAATAAATTTCATATTTGCTTATAAATTATTTTATTTCTATAAAGGCTAGCATTTAATTTCAGAAAAAAAAAACACAACGAATTAGTTTTTAATTAAGATGTACTGAAAAATACGATAAGAGTTTTATAGTAAAGAACAAAGGAATAAAATAAAAATAGAGCCGTTTTCACAATTTCCCCCTTCAAAATATTAAAACTTAACATTTGAATTAACAGATTATTTAACGCCAACTATACTTCACTCTTGCAAACGATTTTTATCTTAATTTGAAGAAATGAAAAATTACAGGGAAACAAAAATATTTTTTTCGATAGGTTATTCGAAACTTTTTCTGCCATCAACATTTATGACAGCCAAATAACTTAGAGTTTCCCAAAAGAATTTAACAAAATAAACATCATGTCACTTCTTATTTTATTATTTTTTTGTTGTTGCTAAGTGAGAGGTAATTAGATGATTAACACTTTTTTTTTTACGTAGCTTTTATTTGAACTTTTTTTATTTTCCTCATTTTCGAAATGTTCCCAAAGAAAATTCTTCGCAGATGGTAAGTAAAAACGTGCAGCTACTAAACTGGATTATCTATCGTTAGTCAACGCTTAATTATTCTGATGTTATTGCTTTTTTTTCTCCACTTCAATCGAAACTCTACACCATTTCGTTTTTTTCCTTGCCAGAAAGATCAGTTTTGTCATTTTTTTATTTAGTTCAGTTAATTCATGTAAAATAACAGGATTCTTATATATTAGTTTAGTATGATAAATGTCACATTAGTGTCAGGATTACTGAATGGAGCGTTTTATTTTACATTCACCTTTTTTAATAGAAAGAAAAATGAAACAGTCAACTTTATCAAAAATTCAATAATTAACAACCGCGTTTCTTGACAAATAATCTAATTTTTCTAATTCGATCACTCCACCTCATGTATCTGACACATTTTTTTTTCTGTTGTGAATGCATGATGGTTTTGGGATAAAACACCTTTTTTTGTTGTTGTTATCTGTAATATTTAAAAAGGCAATAATTTTTTTCTCCGTGTTTTCAACGGCATATTTTCAATACAACCTTAAGAAATCTAAATTAAAGCATTCAGGGAATCTCAAAAAAAATTATTTATTAATTAGCCGTATCTAAAACCCAATATGCATCATAAGCTACAGGACATAATTGCGCTAGAGATGCCTCGTTACTTTTCTCTTATGAGAGATAAAAACCGTAAAAGAAGAAAAAAATACCATTTTGGTCATAGTTAATTACTTCCTCGTTATTAACAAAGCCAAAAGCTGATTAAGGTTATTCCTTAGCCAGCCAACTGCTTTAGAGGTGCAGTAGATGAATGCACAAACTTTTTATTAAAAAATAAATCCTTAACATTTGACATACATAACAAACAAAGAATTTGGAAGATTAAAAAAATGCATACCTATTATAGTTATAAGGAAAAAAAAACGTATTGCTATAACTATAAAAAAATTAATCATATCTGATTTTTTTCAAAAAATTAGATTGAATTGCCATTTTTTCTGTTAATGTTCATCCATCTAAAAGATGAAGTCAAAAAAAAAATTTTCTCAGAAGATTTTTGAAAGAGTTTCTTGACATTAAAGAATAAAGGTAATGTAAAGAGTAAATGTATGTGAACAATTTCGGGTTGAATTTAAAAGAAAAAACGTTCGAAACCGGATCTTTTATATATTTGCTTTAATAAATTGATAAAACATCTACAAAAGCAAAATAAACTAGTTGAATGCTAAAGATTTTTCCAAAAAAATGGAAAAGAGCATTTTTTAAAGCTTAAAATAGGTATATTGCAAAATTTTTCTAGCACTGAGGTTTATCAAATGATTTGTTTAAAATTTTGTAGATAACTCAAGGAATATATTGTATTTTTGTTCTCGTGGTCCACTTTACAATGGAAGGAGGGTTGCAGTAATGGACCCAAAAGCACTCTCGTGCAGAAGTCTTACTTCTAGCTCACACACGTCACAAACCCTTTTTACGCGGGGCTGGATTTAATTCATGCATCAACTGTACGTAATTTAGATCTAAAACGGAGACCGATCACCTGTGACCCAGTACCCCAGAAGTATTACTCTCGACATGCAGGACTTTCTGCTTGAAAAAGATTTAACGTACGCCAACCATCACACATATGGATAGTGTTCGGCTGGAGAGTTCGAACACGCAGCCCAAGGGATGCGAATACAACGCCCTACCTACCAAGCTATCTTGGTCCAAAGAATATATTACCTAGTTTTTGAATAAAAAAATAAGCCATATTCTATCTAACCTTTGAATACATTCATGACTGATCGACTGTAAATTTATTATTTATATTATTGATCGACAGATAAAAAATACGAAAGTTTACATTTTTTTCACTTTCTGAAGTACTGAAGCTCTAATAATATATTTCTAACTAATGTGATTACTTATGCTCTAGTTTAGGAACTGCAGAACACATTAAGAATTTATTAAACTTGATATTGAAGAAAAATAGGCAGTAGAATTTAATTTATGGAATTGTTAGAGAGAAATGTCTCTTATATTCTGTTTTTTGTTTTCTGTATATAGTATGTTTTGTATATAAATCAAAGTATCTAAAGATGCAAAACAACATTAAAACGTATGAAAATGCAAGTATCAAAATCAGCATATCTTTCCAAAAAATGGACTTAGGAAATAATTCGAATGAAAAGACCTGTTCAAACATTAACCTTCTTGCTGCTTATTTTTTAAAAATCCTTATTTTAATGTCACATTCTTTCCAAAGAAAGTGAACTTATACTATATATCAAACAATAATAATATAATATTACAAAATCTATAATTGTATAAATAAACACTCTAAACTGCGAGAAACGTGGAATGCAATAGAAAATGGACTGAATGCCAATCCTCGGAAATCGCGGGGTACTCAATTGGTAGGTTAAGAATACGAATTAAAAAATAATAATAAAGAAATAGTTTTTCAAAAAATTTGCTTTTCAAAGCAGTCATAGTTTGTCAAAGAAGTCACGTCGTATATGAAAGATCTATCTGAAATGATCCTTTACCTAATTGATACGATCATCTCAACATTTATCCTCCCGCAGGTGTGGTGTGGTATGGAGAGGGGGGTTACAGTTCAGGTGTCCTTCTCGTCATCTGATCATGGTTCAAAATTACGAGGTCCATTCCAAAATAGTCCTAGTTTTGCTTTACAATGGGACGTTATATAACTGAATTAAACAAACATATCAATGCTGCGAAAAACTAAATAGTAATCAAAGGCGACTTTGTTGAAAATAAAAGAAAGATTACAAAATTGTGCTTTAGGATTCCCCCCCCCCATCTATCAAAAAGAAGAAATGATAAAGATACCCTGTTCCCGACTGAATATTCTGCATATTTTTTTATCAATAAATATACTATATGTATACATGTAACTTGTATATAAATAATACACACACTATAGTATGCTCTGAATTCTTGAATCAGCTCATGAATTCCATTGCCATCTACCACAACCCCAATAATTTTAGAAATAGATACAATTTCGCCAATTAAAGATCTACAAGCACTTTCATAAAGTTCTCAAAGTCGTGTTCGACAACGCTATTCGTCCAAAGATTTTTTTCTATAGATAAAAGATATTTTTTCAAAAAAGCTTTTAACATGGACTGATTCAATATATGACGCCATTTTGTCTCCTCATCACTAGCTCTGCGAAACATCACTCGTTAAATGAGTTGCATTTTTATATTTTATTTTTCCCGTAATGTAAATAACACGTCATGAGGTGCTATGTAAGAAGGTATTGGTTGTTTACTGGAATTGCGATACTAGGAATTTCCCTTATTTTATGTTTGGGTAAACCGACGATCATTTTACGCTGTTCATATATACATTTTTCCATCCGTTTTTTTTACAAAAATTGTTTTAAGTAATTTTATTTATTAACATTAAAAGAATTGCAATTAATTGTAATTTTTAACCATCTAAAATGTGTGTGTGTATATATGTTTTGGGGAGAAGTTAGGGACTGGATCTGTGAAATACTCTTTCTTGTAGTTATCAGTCTCTGAAAGTTTATATGCTTTCACTTGAGAATATAAAGAATCATTTTTTATTATGTCAGAACATGATGTTGTTTTTTCTGTCCACAAAAATCCGTAGGCGAAAAATAAAAATTTTGCTATCTGGAAGAACATTTCAAAAAATAAGCTTTTAATAGCATGTTGCCATTGCATTCACAAAAGCTCTGATTTTAAAAAAAAGTTAATTAATACAGCAAATAAAACCTAGAAAATGTCATTTTGAGCACCCGATTATATGAAAGTGACTCATTCAATGAAACCATTAAAATGAATGAAAATATAATTCAACTCGTACGAGCACGTGGTGCTGGGCCGCTCAAGAAATTATGTTCTGACATGATACATTGAAATATGCATAGCAGACTTCATTTCAATCTTTTTTTTTATTTTGTTAATAAAGCTGACAGTACATTTTGAAAAGATCTATACAAAAAATGTGACAAATATGTAGTTTAAATGACCCTTGTTTTTAATTCATATAAATTTGATGCAATAATTTTTTAATGTCTACGAATTAAAGCAAAATCTGCTGCCAATAAAAACGATTTAGTTCAAAAATGGACATTATTCAGTTGAATGAAAGATAGAAAAAATATAAAAGAAACGGATAAACAAGAGAATATCTTTAAAATCTTTAATTAATTCATTTTTTTCCTATTTATAATCCAAATCAAGTTCGTGTAATGATTTTGAGAATTCACAAAAATTCTATTATCTTTTAATGATTGTAGCGTAAGTTAATCAACAGCGTTTGGAATTTTTGAGAACAAAACGGGTAATAAGGGATAAAATGTAGTTTTTTTTTAGGTTTGATTTTTCCCTAGTTTGAGAATTTAAACAGACAGTTGTAACGCTAATTTGTTTACTTCTTCTTCTGTTCTCATTTCCTAACGTAACAAAAGCTCATAATTTTAATTAACATTTTCTTGCATGACTTTTTTAAGGCTTTGTTAACTTAATCTGTTGCCGCAATAAACCAAAAGATTCGGATCTGAAATAATTTTGCAGCTGTTTTTTTAGAGTATGAATGTCAGAGTAATGTTTTTAAAATGATTCAACGCTTATTATCTATCTGTTTTGCATTTTTCCTTCCAGCTATAATTAACTAAATAGCGTCGTAAAGAATTTGAAGCCGCACGAGATTAATTTTCAAAGTCTGTAATAATTGTATCCTGAAAAAAAAAAGGTTAACAAAAGCACAAGTTCACATAAGTAAAGACAGAAACTTAGAACAGTATTTATGCTTTAATTTCATGTTTTTATTAAACACACTTTGCTTATCAATAATTAATAAAATATTAAGATGAAATCTGCTATGTACATTTCAATGTATCATGTCAAAACATAATTTCTTGAACGGTCAAGCACCACGTGCTCGTGCAAGTTAAATTATATTTTTATTCTTTTTAATTGTTTCATTGAATGAGTCTTTTTAGTATTGCAAACGATCCAAAAAACTTTGCCCCGCCTTTATTGTTTAAAAAATATCACATTTCTTATTTATTTCATTTCATATAATCGCGTGCCCAAAATGACATTTTTTTGGTTTTACTTGCTGTAGTTATTAATTTTTTTAAATCAGAGCTTTTCTAAGTGCGATGGCAACGTGTTATTAAAAGCTGATTATTTAACGTGCTCGTGCAAATAATAAAATTTCAATTTTTCGCCTACGGATTTTTGTATACCTCATTCCCAAAATAACATCATGTTCTGAGATGATAATATCCAAATGATGATAATATCCGGGAAGATTCTCTACCCCTCTGGTATAGGGGTAGAGAATCTTCCCGGTGATCTCAGCGTCCTGGGTTCTAGTCCCGGTTTGGGCTGGGTTGTTGTTCTGTCTGTGAGATGTGTGATTGCCATCCTTCCCCTGTAAAAAGAGCTTTGCAAGGGAATGTGACATATGCTTTGTAGTTTGGCCCTATTTGGCTCTACTGAAAAAACAAGAGGCGCTCACTCGGCTTAAAGTCAGCTATTTTGTAAAGTGCTATAGCGACGAAATATGTATAATGGGCATAGTAAAGTTATAAATATTTCTCCCACTTCGTTCTTTCGTGTAAATATTTATTCTTGGATTTTGACGCTGAGTATTTGTCATCAAAGAAAGGATTGTTAAAATTATTAAATATTTAAAATAATATAAATGTTGGACAATTATACAGTCTGAAAATAACTTCCATCAAAAAATATGCCAAAAACAAAGAGAAGATTTGCTGTCAGATATTTTGGGGAAGTTTACGAAACTTAGCTAAATAATGTAAATTTGTTAATCTGAAACTGAATAATCAAAGCTATTTATTCTTTTTAGAACAAATGATATTTAATGATCAGTCGAAAATCCCGAAAATATTATCTTAATAGTCATGACTTCAGTACAAGTTCCTTTTATTCTCTTGTCGATAAATCGGAAATAAACAGATAAATAAAACGAAGGCAAATGGCAATTGGCGTTCTTGGCGTTATATGAAAACTAAAAATCTCTAAATAATCACAGAAGTGTAATCATATTGGTGCAATCTTGACTACTATTCATAATGAAATTGATTATCAGTGCGTATTCTTAAAATCGAGTAACAAATTCATTATTTTTGACTTTAATCAGAAAACCAGTAAGAAAATCCATTAGTTTGGCATAATCCTCTGAAAAAGCATCAAGTAAACCTGGAAATGTCCCATTCTTCTGGAAATCATGACATCCGCTATATAATGGGGCTTGGCAATCTTAGCAGAAGGTGTAAATCGCCAAATAAGCTTATTTTCTTGGCGCTGTAGACATTATTAGAAAATTTCTAAGCCAACCCTGGAATACAATATTATTGGTGGGATTCTGACATGCTATTCAGAATGGAATTTAATGATGACCGTAGAATTTGAAAATAGGTCAATAAACCCTTTATTTAGGTTTAATCCGACAATTGGCGTGAAAATCCATTTTAGTATAATCATTTGAAAATCCGGAAGTAATCCTAGAAATGCAACAATCTCGAGAAAATTTTGACATTTTATATGTAATGGAGCTTGACTATTCCATCTAAATATTAAAACCACAAAATTAAAAAAAATCTTGGTGAATTTTAAAAATTATTAATAAACCAGGGTGTCCTAAAAATAAATAATTTCGGAAACTTTAATGAAATTTCTTTGTGAGATTTCTTTTGCTTTAAAATTGGAAATGTTTTGAAAAGTCGAAAGTTTTAATAAATAGATAAGAGAGAAGAACATTCGTTCCCATAATTACTAATCGTCCCAAACATTGATCATACGAATTGTTGTTCGTTTTAGTATTCTGAGGCGGCCACTTTTCGACTATTCTATTTTATTACGTGAGAGACGTGGAGGTTGAGAGCATTTCAGGAATTCCTTGTCATTTTTTGACCTTGATTTTCGTCCTATTAGTTACTTTTTGTTCATTCTTTATTTTGTATATGTATATCGAGTCGTTTCTAATTGCATTATTTTAATTTAGTCTGCAAGTAATCAAATTTATTTTATTGTTAAATATAAAAATCCCCTCCTTTCATTTCCCTATCACCCCTATTTTGACAAATTAAACCCATCCTACCGCATAAGCAAAATCGTGGAGGATTTTAGAATCCGTTATCAAACAATATTTTTGAAATTACCACTTCTGCCATCAATAAGTTCAAATACTCAATTAAGCCTTTTTTCTCCCATTTTGCGTTCATTAGTTTTCAGCATTAAAAGATATATTGCAAAAATTTATCTTGTAGAAGAAATACGCTTTTTAAAATAGCAAAATGCATTAAAAAACTCAAAATTGTTATTGAGAAATTATTTAGGATGTTATTGTGGAAAATTCTTAGTATTTTGCCTATTTTTTAATTTAAAAAATCGAATTAACATTTATAAAATACACATACACATTCTTGCTTTCTAAATTACAAATAACACATTCTGGCTTCCTAAAAAATATGTAGCAAGTTTTGTTTATATTTGCAGTTTGTACATACTCGGGAAAACAAACACAACATTTACATTCATATTTATTTGTAGAGGCATAAGATAGTATATACGATTTCTAAAAGATATCAACCCAAATGATTCAAGAAAATAAATTATAGATAAACATTAGAAGACGTAATTAAAATAAAAATAGAAGAAAGCCGAGATGTTTTCTCATTGGAAGTGGGAGTAATGGAAACTTATTATTTCCGATTTTTCCTAAAAATAGTGAGAAAAAACCCCTAATAATTAAGGGAAAAAAATGAAAAATAGAAATTTGTAAATTAATTTAATACAATTGAAATCTAAAATCTAAACTTGATATTTCAACACGGTTTATAAGAAGGCAATATAAATTCAAACGATGGGAAAAAGGGAGATAAGTAAATTTAAAAAAATAGAAAAAGCACCTTTAAAATCTTTAACTCAAAGTGCAGTTTTAATCAAATTTACCTAATGATTTTAAATATTTTCTTTTCTTTTAATTATTGTATTGTAAGTTAAAAAACAGCATTTTAAGTTAATTAAGATTAAATATGTAATACGAGATAAAAGCTCTAGATATTTTTTGATGATCCAAATTTAGAGATGGGGCATTTATTCTTTTAGCACTTTTATTTTTATGAATGTAAGTGGCAAAAGCAAATAAGTTTTATTAAAAGTTATCTGACGCCTTCTGGCTTTTAAGAATCGTTAATTGCACATTTGTCTATAATTTAGAGTTAGGAATATATTCATGGAAGTTCTTTTGAATTTATAAATATTAGAGAATGCTTTCAAAGTGTCTTAATGCTCTGTATGTATTAAGTTATGTTTTTTGTTTCCAGTTGTTAATGATTGTGCGTTGGTGTGAAAAATTTATATCCCAAAGGAATTTTTAGCGTCTGAAATTAATTTATCACAGACAGAAAGAACAATTAAGATTAAAAAAAATATTTTTAGAATTATAAAAATTATTTATGTAAACTTTAAGCAATAACTGGAAACAATTGAATTTGAACATATGAATTTGAACAGCATACTTATTAAAGTTTAATACTTTAAAAAATCAATTTTTGTTAAAAATATCGAATATCGAATATTTATTTATTTATATTCAATATAAATAACCATATTATATTGTAAATTATAAACCATTTGGAGTTTTTACTATGTTTAATTCTTGTGGTTTTACATTTATCCTATGGTTTATATAGGTGTTTTATGCTATTTTATATCCTTAAACACTAGTACTTTCAGTTACAAATTTTGGGGTAGTATTTTTATAAATATATAATTAAAATATAATGCATTTTTCTGGTGAAAGTTTATAAAATAATTTATAAACATTTTTTTTCAATTTGTAAAAAAAAATTGTCACCTTTTTGTAAATTTTTATATCAAAAATATTTCGTGGTTGTTTTAATGCAAAAAAAATTCTAACTTTCACATTATTTATCATTAGAAATCAGTCTTTGGTAAAGAAATTAGGTAGAACTTATTTCTACCTAATTCAGGAAAAAGACAGTTAATTTGTTATATTATGAACAAAACTTTGAATGAATCGTATGATTAACTTTCAAACTTAATCAAACTTTCTGTCACATGTTATCACTTTTTAGTAAAAAAAATCTATTATCTTGTGTATTTTTCTTATATATTTGGCTTTTGACTATTGAATTTCTATTTAATAGTCAAAACCCAAATAGTTTCAATTTAGTAGTCAATTTTCGAAAGTTTTTTTTTATCGAAAAATTAGCATTGAATACATTAAAATATAAGGATTTCATGACTTGTTAGGTGTCATTGTTCTCTATTAGAGAAACTGGCATACCATATTTAACGGAAGTGGCAACAATTTCCTCCGATTTACCCTGGCCAGTTTGACTTCTGTGCTTTAAGTTCACATCGATTATCTTCATTTTTTAACTTTAATTTCACCGAGAAATTCATTAGAACGAAAGGTCGACGTACTACCTCAGAGGCAGTGTGTTTTCCTCATGATCTGGACGTCCTGGGTTCGATTCCCGGTTAGGGCATGGTTCTTCTGTGTACCATCTGTGAGATATGTGAATGTGCTCCCATTTAAAAAGGGTCTGTGTGGGTGTGTGTTTCATCTTCATATGAGATAGAAGTCAGACTTCTACCCTCGGGTGCTCAGGGGTCCCTATCCTCAGAAGTTACTACACCCTTCTATTCGTTGTAAAACGGTCACGTCATCATTGTCATTAGAACTAAATAGAAAATAAAGAAAAATATTTAAAATAATCTTTATAAAAGTTTTAAAATTGGAACACTAGGGCATTATGAATGTGGTTATTTCCTGATTTAAAAAATTGAAAGAACATTTTTGAATTCACAAATGAATATTTTTATTATGAAAAATGTATAGGAAGTATGCCATATTTTTGATAAATATAAAAAAAAATTGAAAACAATCTAAAGCCCTAATATTTTACAAATTATTATGGGTGTTTTGAAACGAACAATGTCTTGAACACGTAATTTTTACTAATAAAATTTGACGATTGTAGTTAGTAATGGTTATTTTTATTGTTAGATTGAAATTGAGTTTCAGAGAAAGGCAAAAGGGAATTTAAATTTAACATTCATTTAATATTAGTATTATATTCCTATTTAAATAAGAACATAAACAGTGTTCGATATTTTTATTGAAATAAAAAAAACATAATTTATCAATTTTTTAAAAGTTTATAACTGAATTAAATAGAGGGATATTTCCATTTTGAATAAATTCTTTTTCTTTGGTTTAGCTATTTAAGATAAATGCATTTTTTAATTAATAAAAGAAAGCAATGACAAAGTTTTCTTGAGGTTTTATTTTTAAAATAATAACGATTTTCACTTGAAATCCCAACAATTATGGGACAAGACGGGGTTTTTTTCATACATTTTTTTCAACGTAAGCTGCCTAATTTGTTTATTTAAAGAAAAATGTTCGTTATTTTATAATATGGGAATAGTTTTTATTTTATTAAATATTTATTTAGTACTTTCGAGTAATAAGATATAGATTATTTAAAATGTTTTTATACTTCTGAAATATAATGTCAATTAGCATAATGATTTTATAATGAGAAAACTATATTAAAATACAAAATACACATTGTTGTTTGTACAAAAATAATAGTTTAAAATACAAAATACACTCGTGCGCCACTTTATAACATAAGAAAAGGTGCAGTAGCATCTGAGATTATGTGACCAAGACATTCTTAATGTCTACTCTCGTTATTTTACTTCAGCTTTGAATTATAGAAGAAAATTTTAAATGTTTAGTGAAATAATGAAAACGGTTTGAATTTTACATCAATAATGTAATATATTGTCGAAAATAAGGCAATTAAGAAGTTACTAAAATTAAAAAAAATCAAACTGGTATCATTAAAAAGAAATGTTTTTTTTTTAATTTTAAGAGTTTTTAAATACTTTTTGTGCAATGTTTATGGAAGTTATCGGAAAAAACCCTTCATTATATAGGTAGATTTATTCTATATTAAAAATATAGAAAATTCAATCTATTCCGATGTTTTAAAGTATATGCTTATCACTCACAAGTTTGTCAGCTCTATATTAAATGTCTAATTCTTTAAAGCGTTTGCACACACACACACACACACACACACACACACACACACACACACACAC
>JAOUZG010005720.1:2093109-2109564 GCA_026289955.1 Argiope argentata | reverse complement strand
CACACACACACACACACACACACACACACACACACACACACACACACTGCCTTTCTTCCGTTAATTTATATTATTAATTAACGTTAACTTCTTTGTCGTCCTTAACGTGTCTAGCGCGTTCAAGTAAAACTTCTGCAGGACGGCTTTAACGCGCTTCAAGCGTTTTTATACATTTTAAAACTTTTAAAACGCTTTATAAATTTTCTCGTAATTGATTTTTGGATTTTTGTTTGTTCTAATGCTTCAATAGAAACTTTTTTCTAACAGGAGAGGGCGGCGAAAGGGTTAATAGACATAAAATTGTGTAGATTCCGTATGTTTGAAATGAATGATTTTGATGATCGAAGTGTTTTGCATTAAGAAAAAAAAATAACTACAATACGTAGAAATAACCTAAGTTATAAACTTCTCCTATAAAGATGCGGACTAAAATTTTGTTTTAAATTAAAATTCATAAAGTCAGGAATCTACCATAACATAAAGTTTACTAGGCAAAAGGTGTCTTTTTTTGGTCAATAAACCACTTTCAAAATCGTTGCTATATTTTTTCAGGAACCAAAAACTCATTTGCTGTTTCAACGACTTTTCATTCCAATATCTAAGGCCACCTTTACCGCCTTTCCCTGCTTCCTCTATGGAATGACAAAATCCGTGTTATGTTGTGTTGTGACTAATGGCACTTGCCGTGGACAAGCCTCCGCTGATGCAATCAACAGATTTTAAGCCTAAGAAATGCTTCTCTTTGTTTTACAAGTAGCGCCATCTAGGGCCACGAGTACGACTTAGCTACACACGTCACAACCTTTTTTAGGGGGCGGACTTCATTCATGCAAATTCATTCATACACCTCAGATCGTAATTTAGACCTCTAACAGAGAACGATCACCTCTGACCCAGTAACTCCAGTGATATTACTGTGTTATGTTGTGCAGGCCTAAATTTTTTTATGTGTTATGTTGTGCAGGCATAAAATTTTATTCATTTATATTATTGTATCATTGCATTCACAACAGCATTGATAAATATTTGCAATAAATAAATATTGTGGCATATATCCAACGTTATGACTCATTCATCCGTCCCATTGATTCGACTGTATTGCTTTCGGCCATATTACCATACATAGCCATCTATAACTTTCTTCCTTGATTCTTGGTGTGGAATTGATTTTCCAAATGAGATGCACGGCGGGCCTAAAATGCTTTTGGAAGACTCAAACCACTAAAGCTAGTTGGAGCTTTGTGATGGTAATGCCAATTGTGATTCCTTATTCCGTTTAGTGGAACCCCGCTGAACGGGTCATTTGCAGTCAAATGCTTGGCCCCTTTCAAATTATACGATAAATTACGTATGATTATATCTCCATATCTTTGTTTATTGACAGTAAAATGAGTTGACCCCTGGTATGTGGTTTATTTCAGCTTCATTTTATTGTACATTTACTGTTAGCACTGGTTCATTCTTTTGAATGTGTGGTGATATTTTTATAGTTAACAAGAAATGACGAAGGATGATAGTAATAAAGTTTAAAATGAAATCTGCAATTTCACTGTATCATGTCAGAACATATTTTCTTGATCGGCTAAGTACCACATGTTGCTGCAAGTTAAATTATATTTATATTCATTTTAAAGGTTTCCTTGAATGAGTCATTTTAGTATTACAAACGATAAAAAAAAGCCTTGTCTCGCATTCATTATTTAAAAAAATTATTACATTTCCTATTTGTTTCATTTCATATAATAACGTGCTCAAAATGACATTTTTCTAGGTTTTATTTATGATAGTTATTGGCGTATTTTTTTTTAATCAGAGCTTTTGTAAATGTGATGGTGACTCGTTATTATAAGCTGATTTTTTGAGATGCTCGTGCAGATAATAAAATTTTTATTTTTCGACCACGAATTTTTGTTGACGCCAAAAACCTCAGCAGGTTCTGGCATGATAATAGTAGGAATTATTATTAAATTATAATAATAATAATGTTATTTATTATATTTTATTGTTATTGTTTTAAGAAAATAACCAGAACATGGTAAATTGCGGCAGAGTGTCAAAATTTTCCGAATTGTTATGAATGTTTAACAAAATTCTCTAGAATACTTATATGGCGATCTGATTTTATTCAAAACATTGGATCATGTTATGATTTTTGTCCTTTAAACGTTGGTAATCGTGTCTGATGTTTATTTAAAAGGGGTTTACAAGAATGACAATGGCGCATATATCTGTAATGAAATACCAAGAAAAAATCCTGTAGCTATTGCTTTGTTCATTATTGCATGAGTTTATATTCTTAAAATTTTTTTACAGACGATAAATTAAAATTAATTCTTGCAAACTTTTATCGAACTTACATAAAAATGTTGGATAAAAACTCGCAGACGATACATACTATAGAGGTATTTTTAATGAATCAAAACGCATAATTTTGATCGAAGCGTTAAATACTAAACAGCAGTATCACTCAATTTAAAGCCAATACTCTAAATATAATAAATATTTTCAATAAAATGACAACGGATCTTAGAAATAAGAGCTGATTCGCAAAATATAAAGTCCTACTTTTTAATTTTTCTCAGCACTTGAATATAAATTATGACATATAAATTATTTATTATAATATAATTTAAAAAATTTGGCTGCAAAACATACATTGACATACATTATTGAAATGACTTTCATATGACATTTGTGTATTGACGATGAAAGATAAAAATTGAAAATTGCAATCAATATATTAATACTAAAAAAAGTAAAAAGGACATTAAGGTTTGAAGATTAAAATTAATTTTCTTTAATGAATATCGTACAATGAGTATGATTTATGCAAATTTTACTTAAAAAATCATACATAATTCAATGTTGTGATTCTGAAAAAAATAATTTAAAAAGTAAGGCAAGCTTTAGAAAAGACACTTTATGTAGTTTTAAAATCGGGAAATTACAAAAACCAAAGATTAAAAGTGTATTTAAAAAAAGAAAGAAAAAAAACCGGAATTTGAAAGGGAAATATTTTTTTAACCATCTTAAGAAATAGTTTAGAGCTTTCTTTATAAAAGAAAATAAACTAAAAATGCATTAGTGAGTAAATAATTCTAAAAGAATTGATCAAAAATTGATGATAATAAATAGTAATTAATTAATTTAATGGAAAATTATCTTTTAAGTTACATTAAAGTAAAATGCAATATTTGATTCTAATGAAAGAATGTGCATAAAAATAAAACAACCAAGTATTGTTGTACTAAAAATAGAATTATTTATGTTGATTCTTTTATTTAACATGGAATTTAGCAGAATGCTTTTCTTTCTAATTCAATACTACTGTTTTATATTTTTAACGAAAAAAGTAAAGATTATTTTAAAGTATTTGAACCTATTCTGAGCGGATTTAATTTTAAACTGGATTATCTAACTGAAAAATATTTTTGCTGAATATCAATTTTTAAAATCTTTGATTTTTCGAATATTTCAATTTCATTAGCATTTTTCTGAAATTATTTGAAAAGTAAAAAAAAATATATATTATTAAAAGTTTTAGGAGTAGGGGGCATAATAGAATTCGATAAGACTGGTTCACATTATCGATTGTTTGAAATACATTTCATAATTGAGGACTTTTAAATTTTTTTATAAAATTGTTTTTTTTTTTTTGGAATATTTATTTTCAAATTTCATCCTTCATCTAAACGATTTATAAAATTACTTTTGCTTTTATTTTATCATGTTTGCTTCATGTCTAAAACAAAGTTGGCTTTGATTTGCTAATTTTGAGATAAAAATTATTACAATTTTTATTTAGCATTTTTATCATATCTGAACATGATTTGGAAAATGAGCTTCGTGGAGTCAACAATTAATATAAAAAATATTACCTGCACGAGTATTTCAGAAATATCAGCTTTTGAAAACTCGTTACCATTTATAAAAGCTCTGTTTTTTTTAAACAAGTTAATGACTACAGCAAATAAAACCTAGAAGAATGTAAATTTTGAGCACGTGATTATATGAAATGAAATAAATAGGAAATGCTATATTTTTTTAAGCAATAAATGTAAGACAAAGTTCTTTAGGATCATTATGGCATTACTAAAGTGATTCACTCAATGAAACGACTAAAATGAATAAAAATACAATTTAATTTGCACGAGCAAGTGATGCTTGGCCGTTCAAGAAATGATGTTATGACATGATGCATGGAAATATGCACAGCAAATTTCATTTTAATCTTTATAATTTGTTTCTCATACAAAACAAATTGTCTTAAAATTTTGCTGAAAATCATCATTATACTAAAAAAATACTTAATACAAATAGCTAACATAATAAATATGTAAAATAAAAAATAAATATTTCAAGACAAGTAAGATGAAAGAAAATACAGATGAAATTAAGCATCTTAATAACTTTTGATTGAATTTTTAAAAACTAATTCTTGTCCAAGATATTGAAATAAATAATTGACTTTTTATAAGCCTTCCATGAATTTTGCTATCCTTAGGGAATTTATATTGTGGTTTGCTCAGGGGAATTTCTGATACATATATGAACTTTTAATTATTACTTAATTTCAGCATAAAAAAGAGAAAAAAAAAGGATATTTTCGTAATATTTTTTTAACATCAAAGTATTAAAGTTATTATTTATATTCTTCAGAGATTTTACTTTCTTTCTTAACTTAACTCTGATTAAACTTTTTTTATACTTAATATCAAGAATTTATGTTAAATATCTGGTGAGTTATAATTATTTTTCAATCAGATCTTGTAAATTATTATTTAAATAATTTATAACTCATAAATTTTCTTTGTTATAAATAAAACTTAATGATACTTTTCCGTTAGCCTGGCGCAAGCCTAAAATCGCCAAAGAAATTTGGCGAATTTCTATATTATTTGGCGATTTTTCACTTTAAAATTGTTGTGAAAAATTTAGAAAAATTCTATATTATTGGGCATTTTTTCGTTTGGGCCCAGCTAATGGGAAAACACTAACTTAACTAATTAATGTAATTTAAGACTTCTATTGAGGAATTTAGGAAAGATAAATTTACCGTATTTATTTATTGATTGATTTAGAACCTTCATGTCTCCTTCTAAGGATGATCTCCCTGAAAATTATGGAAGGAATGGAGAAGGGAATTAATAACTATTTGTCAATATGTTTATTGAGTATTACCACATTACCTGACAATCTTTCTTTTCAGTAGCGACTATCTTGATATCCTTCTAAGGAAATGGTGATAGTTTATAGAAAGTACATTACGTGTATTAAAAATATGTATTAATTGTAACGTATATTAAAAATAAAGGAGAAAAAATTACACAGAAACGAGATTAATGTAATTGAAAATTGAATATTTTTAATGTTAAGATAATGCAAGTATAATTCTCAGAGGAAATAATAATTTTGGGAGATATGAAATCAAATTTCAGAGGCAAGTTTCTCAATTATTCAACTGGCGATGGTAAGAGTCTATTTTTGAGCTTATTTATCCTTGATTCTTGCTTCTAACAATTTGATTTCGTGTACACATCCTTTCAGTTAGTTGAAGGTAGATTTTAGTTAAACAGCAAACCCACATCCGAGACATTCCAATAATATTTTGAAGCTCTTCTAACTGATTAAGCGAAATGGTGAATTTTGTACAGCTATATAACTAAGCAATTCGAAATGTTCAATATTTGCTTTGTTTACATGCTAATACTACGCATTGATGCTACGCTTTGACTATTATCATTCAACATTAAGAAACAAAAGCAATTTCGGTGCCTTGTACGCTAGCGTTTTATAAATATACAATTTTTTGAAAGTAAACAAAGTAATTTTTTTTTAAAAAAAATAGGGAATCTAATTTTTTTTACAGTACCTCATTCCTTATAATTACATATAATAAGATTTTATATTCATCTTAATGATCGAGCTATACTAAAGTAACACTAGGCTTTAAAGCGAAAGTCAAAATTTGGTACTTACATATTATACCGTCTTCGCCAATGATCGTCAACGGTGTAATAACTCATTGGCGACGGATTTAAATTTAGCGATAAAGATCAGCGGATTATACCATTGCCGGATTGCCGTAATTGGTGGTTTAGCAACTCATTGGCAAAGACTTCAAATTTGGCGATAAAGTTGGGCGGTATAATACATACATAATTTGGAGCCAAAGTCAGATGACGAGGACAATGTCTGAGCTGGCATGCTCCTCTCCCCATCAGCGGGAAGACCTTTGGTTTGACGAATTTAGCGTACGAAAGACCTTCTTACTCAATTGTTCTTCTGTGGAATCGAGTATCAATCCTGAAACCCTATAGCTGACACGCAGAGACCTCACCACCAGTTCACCTCAACCTCTACAATGCAACATAATAAGTTGGATTTTTCTAAGATAAATATATTCAAATATTCAATGTAATAAAATGAAAAATATTTCATGCAAGAATTTGTGTCGGCTCAGTTTATGTCTGGCGGTAATACGTGTAGCTATGAAATAGTTCTGTAGTTATATTCTAATTTTTATAAATCCAATATGCAGGACTGTCATAATTCCGTTCATCATTTGTATCTCGTAGCAATTGCTTAGTTTTTTTTTTTAAAAATTAATCTTTTGGGGGATTACTCTGCTTATTTAACTTAAGTTCCAAAATTAACTCAAACATCCTAATTCCCATAAACTGGATATTCTCAAAATTTAAATTGAAGTATTGTTGTTGTTTCTTCTAATTTTTTTGTTCCATTGTTTAGGATAACTGTAAATTTTTATTAAATATAATTATAGAGGACTAAGGATGGCATGAAAAATAAAATCTGTAATTTTTATAAAAGTGATGTTTTATTTCCCAAAATAACCATAACATTGTGCATTATTTGATGTAACACATGTATCATTTGAAAGACTATTATAAAAGTAATCAATATAGATCTACGACCTGTATATGCGATAATAAAGACTGAGTTAACAAGATACATTTTTCTTCTGTCTATAAATCTATACTTATAAAGATGAATATCACTTTGTACAAATTTTATTGTAAATTCACTGTTTCTTATTTGCATTGATTGATCATTGAAAGTTAAATGTATTTTGTAACAGATTGAATTGATAGATAATTAAAATATGTTTAAAATTTTGAGTAAATAATTTATTAATTAATTTAATAGAACAATTATTTCTAGAGCTTATTATCAATGCCTGGTGGTACGTTTTCGCCTCATGAGTCGTAATGTTTCAAGTTAGATACCAGATTCTACAGAAGAATCTTGCTGTAAGGAGTCAGTTGTATGTTAAATTTGTCATGACCAAACGTCCTTTTGTTGGTGTGATGCGGTAGTTCAACCTCAGCTGTCGTCCTGTTCATCTGACCATGGTTCAAATTTTCCCGTGTTGCTTTACAAATGACATTAATGTAAGTAAAAAAAAACTTATTTTTTATCAGAAACGAACACAAAAGAATGATTTTTGGACAAAATTTTAAGCAAAATTCAATAGTTAATAAAAATTTAAACAGAAAATATAAAATATTAGAATTTGTAATTTTGAAAATAATTAGTTTAGCTTCCAATTAATTTTACAAAAATGTGATAAATTCCCTCTTAGCTCTTTTTTCTTTTTTTTTTTGCTGGCAAAAACTTACATTAAAAAATGAAAAAATACTCCTTTGCTAGAAATGAACACAAAAGAGAACACAAATTCTGAGGAAATTACATTTTAATAATCAACCAGTTCATTTATCAAATTTCAACAAAAAAGGAAAAAAATAGCTTTTGCTAATTGCAACGTTTAAAAAAAAATCTGAATGCACCATTCTTTAATTATGAGAAAGTTTTTTTTCCAAAATCAATGTATTTTTTAATAAATATTAATGTCAAAAAATGAGAGTTAAAAAGAAACAAACGAGAATAAAAATGAGGATTGCAAAATTGCTTTTAACATCCGACTTCGATTGCCAATTTACGAAATTTTAATTATAAAAACTGATAGCAGGCGATAACTTTCAAATTAAGTCAATGTGATGAAACTTATCTGGCAATACTGAAGTTTTATCTTGAATGCAGTTAAGATCGTCTTTTTTTTCTATAGATCAGAGGCATGGAAATTATTCTGGGAGATATCTATAAATGGATGCTTAAAAGAGAAGTCACATTTCTTCTGTCCTTATCTGCCTTATCATGAAGTAAGTTAATTTCGGCACATCATTTCCTACCTGTTTTATTAATGCGGCAATTACCCGAGGAAATTAAACTTATTTTTATTCTAATTTTTCGTCTTACAAGATTAGGTTTTCTTCTATTTTTAATTTTTTTAGAGAGTTAAGCAGTTGCTTTTTTAATACGTTCCATTTTCAAACAGTTCTAACATTCATTTTTTTTACTTCGGCTCGGTTCTAGTAACTTTTTTTTTAATCTTTTGGAGAGAAAGTTTGAATTCCCTTGGTTTTTTCTATCGTATGCATGACGACGGTCATAAAACTGGATTCGAGATGTAAAATGATACAAGTCATAGGAATTGTCTTATCGCAATTCTGAGCAGGAATTTTCGGCAGTTAAGCTTTGAAACGGCGGCTAAAGTAGATTTTTCACTCCGAACAGAATGATGATGTAATTGAAGATAAAATTATGATGAATAACTAATTTTTTTTTTAGTTCAGATAACTGTTCGAACGAGAAGCTAATATTTTCCTTCTTATTTTATGATGAATTATGCAATTTAAAAACTCAAAGAATTATTGAAATTCTGAATATTATTTTGACTACTTTAATGCAATCTGAAATCAGTCAAGATAAATGCGTTGTTGCTGTTGTTACTTATGGCACTTGCCATGGACAAGGCATCTGCCGATACAGCAGCAGATTTAAGCCGGCAGGAGCGTCTCTTGTTTTTTGAAGTAGCACCAACTAGGGCCAAGAGTGCGACTTAGCTACACACTCACCCCATTTTCTTGCACAGCCCCTTTTTACAAGGAGGCACAGTCACACATATCACAGATAGCACACAGAAGAACAACCATGCTCGAACAGGGACTCCCAGAACACTAGGAAGACACGCTACCTCTGCGACAGGAAGCCGGCAGAAAAATGTAGTAGATAATTCAACAGATTCTGTAGATAATGAAATAATTGGGATAGGATAGCTTGGTTAGTAGAACGTTGTATTCGTATGTCTTAGGCTGCGATTTTTAATCCATCTGCCGAAGACTTTCCGTGTGTGTGGTGGCTGGCGCACGTTACATCCGTCGTGGTTACAAAGTCCTCCATGTCGAGAGTATAACCACTAGGAGTACTGGATCAGTAGTGATCGATCACTGTTTTTGATCTAAACTATGATCTGTGGTTGAATGGAAGAAGAGTCAGGCTTCTACCCTTGATTGCTGAGGGGTTAAAATCCTTATAAGCTACTGCACTCCTTCTTCCGTTGTAAAGCGGAACGTGAGAACAACAACAATTAAACAATTCTGATTAATATTTCAAAAGCAGGATAATATTTAGAGATGTACATTTATTTTCCCCAAAGTACAGGGTGTCCAAAAAATTCCACTACTGATAATTTATGAATTTATTTTACAAAAACAATAGGTTTAAAAAGAATTATTTTTATGCCAATGATAAAAAGCACTTTTAACATATCTAAGGAAAAAATACTGAACTTACATTTATAATAAATGTTCAAAATGTCAATCACTTTCTTCGAGACAAAGCTGAACTCGTTTCCGCATATTTTTCGAAACACGTTTTAACAAGCTAGGAGTTACTTCTTGTATCCTTTGGGTAATTGCGATTTTCAAATCATGTATTGTTTGAGGATCACCTTCATAAATTTTGACCTATAAATATCCACACAGAAAAAAGTCCGGGATGGTCAGATCAGGGGATAGAGGTGGCCAAAGATTTTTTGAGATAAGTCAATCACCGAAAAAAGCTTCAAACATGGTTTCATTACTCGTATGGAAAAATTTAATATAATTAAAAAAAATCATGGAAAATGATTTTTTAAATTTGGAGCAAGGGAACCTTTTGGACACCCGGTATAATCATGCCAAATTTGATAATTTTGTGTCACTTAATCTTCCCTATTGAGTGTCATAAGAGAGACATTCCCTTACAAAAATAATTGAGATAAAAAGTATCTTATAATGTAGCAGAGGTCTATAATTAATAAAAAAATATTTAAATTGAAAAGGATATTAATAAAGATTAAATTTACTTGAAAAATATTTTTCTAAAGGCTGTGCTTTTTCTAAAATTATTAATCAGCATTTTCGCATTGCTTTTAGAAGACTAGTTAAAAGAACATTATCAAAATCACAAGTCTGAAAAAAAAATAGAATATAACTAGTATTTAAATTTAACCTAATCTATAAATGATTAAATAGTAAAATTTAAAGCGTGTTCAAACAAACTTGAATTTGAACAAACTTGAATATATTTAATATAGAAACTAATAGATATTCATAATTTGGAAATTAGATGATAAACTGTCCTGGAACTATTTTAAAAGTACTTCGAATTTGGTTGAAGTATCTCTTCTGAGTCAAGCACATACATGAAATGTTCAGAGTTTTGATGGCTATTGACAGTTTTCGGAACTAAAATTTCAAGCAGATTCTAAACTTTAAGAGTTCTTCGTGACTAATTAATAGTACCATCGATTTAATTACAGAAATAGTTCGTGACTAATAATCCATGCTAAGTATACTTCTTCAGAATTTCACCAATATAAGAATTATTATTTATTTTCTTGGAATTTAAAAGATATATAAGTAAGAATATAGTGAGTGTAATTATGTTCATTTCTACATTGTTTAAGGCGACCAGGGACTTTTAAAATGCCTTTTTGCAATGTTCGCCTTAGCAATTTGAAATTTTACCGAAATTAAGAGTAATACTATAGGAGAAGGAACAAAAAATTTTAGAGCATTATATTAATTTATTTATGAGTTAGAAGGGTTAATATAATATAATATTAGCAATAAATAATTTGGCAAAAATGTTCAAGGCGCTCCAATTTTTATTATTACTTACTCTAACCCTTTTGAAACAAAAGTTGGGATTCATCTAGAATATTTAGTACGAAATGTCAAAATTAACCAGTGTAATATATTAAAACTACTAAAAATTAAAAAAAATCAGTAATTTTAAGTTATTACATTGGATAATTTTAATATTTCGTACTCAAATTTCAATATTAATTCGAATTTTTGTTTCAAAAAGTTTAGAGAAATTAATAATAAAAAGTGGATGTCGTTATTAACGTTATTTATCGCTAATATTATAATATATTAACCCCGTGTAAATCATAAATAAATTAATATAATGTTCTAGAATTTTGTATGCCATCTCCTATAGCGTTACTCTTAATGCCTGTAAACATTTCAAATTGCTAAGGTGAAAATTACAAAAAAATAATTTGAAGGCACTTGGTAGCCTTGAAGTTTAATTTACAATAATTTATGTTGTTCTAAGGAAATATATTAATATCATTTTATTTCTGAACGTTCAAGAGTTACAGCGAACTCCCAACTTAGCTGCTAAAGAGTTATATCATACGAAATATATTAAGAAGTCTTGATATTTGAGAGAAGTTTATTACGATTCCATATTCATATTATTAGAGGAATAAAGTTTTCCAAAATACTTAATTGTTAATTCATGTATTGATTGGCATTAGTGGTATGGTATTTTAAAAGAAATAGTAAACAGAAGAAATATTTTGTATTTAAATAATAGTATTTTAATTTATGGGAAGGGAAATTTTAAAATATTAAAATAAGTTGGATTTAATTATTTATTTGTTTTCATTTCTAGTAATAGGAGAAGAAGTAAATGTTCAGTAAAAATAAAATATTTACGCAAATAAATATTATGTCATTTTATTATGAACATTTTAATGTAAAAGTATATTTTAATTTTTCTGAAATATAAAATAAGGAATTTGTAATGCTAATTTCGATTTTCTTTTTATATGAATTTATCAAAATCAGGATAAATATAGTCCAATAGAGGCCGCTTTACATTATACAGTGCAAATAAATTCTTATTTTTTGGCTGGAAATTTTTTTTCTTCCAAATATATCAGTAATGGAGTTTTGAGTATGGAATCTTTCTGGTTGGACTGAAAGTAAAATATATTTAGATTCACCATTTTTTTTTTCGAAATTTGAGCAAATGATGCCACATGTTTAGTGGGTATAAACGAATATTTACTCTGTAGCTAAATGGAGAGTTTAAAATATATTATTATGAATTAATTATATTGTAAATTTATTATTTGAATTCTAATTTTATCTTGTAACGCATGCATTGAAATATTTATCATTCCTGAGGAAAAACAAAACCAAATAAAGATTAAAATGAAATCTTCTAAGCATGTTTCAATGTATTATGTCAGAACATCATTTCTTGAGCGGCCAAGCACCACGTGCTTGAGCAAGATAAATTATGATTTTATTCATTTTAATTATATCATTGAATGAGTCATTTTAGTATTGCAAACGATCCACAAAATCTTTGTCTCGCATTTATTGATTAAAAAAATCACATTTCCTATTTATTTCATTTCGTATAATCACATGCTCAAAATGACATTATTTTTCTAGGTTTTATTTTCTGTAATCAATTTCTTTTTTTTTAAATCAGAACTTTTGTAAATGCGATGGCAACCCACTATTAAAAGCTGATTTTTTGAGAGGCTCGTGCAGATAATAAAATTAAAAATTTTCATCTGTGTTTTTATTTGTTTGTACTTATTTTTGTCTACCTTATTCCAAAAATAAAATCGTATTCTGACATGATAATAAAGATTGAAAGGAAATCTGCTATGCATGTTTCAAGGTATCATGACAGAACATCATTTCTTGAACGGCTAAGCACCGCGTGCTCATGAAATAGCATGATTTTCCTATAGATAAAAGGAATTAGATATTTTTTTCGAATTTTCTTCTTGTATTTTCTTATTTCTTTTTTTTAGTTTAATGTTATTTCCTAAGGCTCAAAAAATAACTTTTTTTAAATGTACCAATCAAATAGAAAAGCTAAAGAAACTATTATTTTATCCTAAAGCATAGAAAATACTAATGGATCGTCAATTAAGAAGGTTTCATATTGAGTTATATAATGTTTAAAACGCTTTATCTGATAGGAATAGAGTAAATATATATAATTTACACCATATATTTTTAAAATTAAACAAAAATACTTCAAATTGGTCATAAAAATTTAGAAGTATGACATTTGATTTCTTCCTATCAAACGTGCATTTTTTAAATTTTTTTCATTTGACTTGTGTTACATTATACAATTTTATCAAAATTAAAACAAATTTATCTATCCAAACATTTAAATTTAAACATTTCTTTTTCATACATGAGAAAAAAAAAATGTTTTGGAACCTAATATAAGAATTTAAGGATATTTCCAAATAAATTCCATGAACATTTGTGATTTTCAAGAAATAATTGTTTATAATATTAATGTGGTAAAATTTTGCTAAATTTTATAAACGATTAACGATTCTAATCGTAAATGAAAATTAAATCTTATAGTGCCTAAGAAATTCTATATTGAAAAAAAGAAAATTTGAATATACTTATTTCAAATATTGATCTCAACAAAAGTTTAAAATTTCAATATATCTCTATTTTTATTTCATTTAATTCTAAAATTATTTAACCGGATTCGAGCTAAGATAATTTATTTCTTGTTTCGCTTTCGAAAATAAGCCTAATTGCTAATAGTTTTATTTGCTTATCATAGATCTTGAGGATTCTTTGAATTTCACATTACTCTAACTAATCCGTATCCCCATGAATACTCTGTGAGCCTTATACCTTAAAAAAGAATATCAAACGGCATTGCAGAGTATTTGCAAACGTTGGAGAACGTCCGAAAATTTGCAAATAAAGATTATTAATATTTCCCATATCTGAGGGTTTCTAAATTTGGATTAAAAAATTATGGTAATAGAAGAATTAAAAAAAAATATATTTTAGTAAGAAATTGAATAAAGATAATTTTTATACGATTTTTTTGTTAGGAATGATATGTTTCTATTTTATATTATTATGCAAGCTAAATTTTGTATTTATATTGTTTGAGAAATTATTTATTAAAAGTTTGTGATTTTAATGATATTTTGCATGGTATTATTTAGGAATGCTGACATCACTATCATGATATTTCCAAAAGTTGCTGAAAGAAATTCAGTGCATTCCACGAGAATTCTATGAGCTAAATTTGCTGAAATAAACGCAAAATTAAACACATAATTCTTAAGATAAATTTATACTCCAAGACAGAGCTGAAACATATTTATTATTACATAAAAATAATTTCTATTTTATATTAATACGTAAAAATAATTGCTAAATTTTGTGTATGTTATATCATTTGAGAAAGTATTTATTAAAAGATTGTAATTTGAATGATATTTTACTTGGCATTATTTAAGAATGCTTATTTCACTGGCTCGATATTTCCAAAAGCTAGTGAAAGAAATTTAGATTATTCCATGGTAATTCTATGCTAAATATTCTTAGGTAAACGCAGAATGAATCACATAATTCTCATAATAAGTTTATACTCCATAACAATTCTTAAGTGAACGCAGAATGAATCACATAATTCTCATGATAAATTTATACTCCAAGACCGAAGTTGAAGCATATTAGTTATTATATAAAAATAATTTATTTTTTAAATATTATTACGTAAAAATAATTGCTAAATTTTGCTAATGCTATATCATTTAAGGCATTATTTATTAAATGTTTGTAATTTTAATGATAATACTTCAATTTATGATAATATTTAGGAATACCGTCATGATATTTCAAAAAGTTAGTGAAAGAAATTCACTGTATTCCATGTTAATTCTATTCTAAATATTCTTAAGTGAACGTAGAATGAATCAAATAATTCTCATTAATTTACACTCCAAGATAAAAATTGAAGCATATTTATTATTTTATAACAAAAATGAATATATACATATATATATACATATATATATAAATGTACATAATTAATCATCAGCATGCATATGGAGTGTAGAAATTACTAAACCGTTTAAGAATACGAATACAATAAATTTTAATGACATAACATTTATTTTAAGAAAGATTAAATGCTCCTAAGCATTACCAACTTACTTAATTGCAATTTGAAAAATGACTCAAAGGTGTATTTTTAGCAGCAATTGCATAAATATATATTTTCAAAGCGTAAAAAAGAATGAATTTAAGCTTTCCTTACATTTCCTTTACATTACGTTTGCCTTTTCAAGCAGTAAGTTAATTAAGCGCAAGAAGAAGAAAAAAAAATGTCCAGTTTGTTTCTTTCTCGGCTTACGCCATTTTGCACTCAAAATCGGCGATGATTACGGCGATTCGGAAAAGAAATATTTTTATGAGTTTTTCTTCGGGCTTTATTTCTTTTACTTTTATATCTTCAAATCCCTTGATTGTCATTTAGAACTTTATGTCTTAGTCGATATTTGTGTTGCCACAGCCGAAAACCTTTTTCTGAAAAGTTGTTTTTTAACAGCCCTACCTTTTATTTTCGGTTTCGGCATTTTCTTTCGAAAAACTGCTACAGATTTCTTCCCTTCTCTTCTTTTTCTTTTTTTCTTTTTCTTTCTTCTTTTTCCATTGAAGATAAGAAAGAATTCTGCGCAGACATCATATCTGTTTGGAAAAGAATCGGTGATAGAATTTCATGAGAACGCACAAAGGAAAGAATCCGTTTTTATGATGCGCTGTTAACATCTGTGACTCGATCAATGATACAGGAATTTCATTATCTGCTAATCCTAATGAAAGTCGGAAGGGGGAAAAAAACTTTTGCTTCAGATAATATAAGGCTTATATTTTGCTTATAGAAAAGTATTTATGCATCATTTATTCCTCATTACTTTCAAATGTAGAAGAAACTTCTTTGGTAGTTTCTCAGACAAAATGGTATAACATTATCCGATGTAGAAAAAAATGTTTCTAATGGTCTATAATGCCATTAACACTAACTTATAAGAATAAAAGTTTGTTTAGTCTGTTTGTTTTTGAATTATGTGGAATCTTCATTTGATCTGATGTTTTATCAAAATGATTAAAAATATGAGAAAAAAATCCATATACTGTTGCCAACCCAGTAGGAGGGGTTTTGGTCTAATCATTCTCGTATAATCTATATTAATAAAATTTATTTTGTATCATTAAATATTTAACTTTGTCAAAAATTAGTTAAAGAAAGTTCTAACACACTAAAGCGGGAAAACTGAATCTGTACTTTAGATGCTGTTTTTTCAATCAATTGAAACTAAAGTCTGACAGAGAACTGAAACTGAAGTCACAAGTATACATACAATTATTCATTCTCGATTTTATTTAACTCTCAGTTCTCAACAGTAATTATCCTCTCTCTCTCTGTATATATATATATATATATATATATATATATATA
>JAOUZG010005720.1:2074018-2091518 GCA_026289955.1 Argiope argentata | reverse complement strand
GAAACAAGAGACGCATACTCTTCGGCTTAGATATCTGCTGATATATCAGTGGCGCTTGTTCATGGCAATTGCCATATGAAACACCAACATTTTTACATTCTGATGCATTGTAACTGTTACAGAAAATGTGATCTTAAGTTTGTTCTAATCTGTATATTTTAAATCATTCTGAAATATAAAATTTAATTTTTGAAATTATATCTAGTTGTATCCAAACGTGATGACAAAATTGGAAATTGAATTTCTCCATGTAAATTTTAAATTTGAAAAAAGAAATGGGCTTGTAGGAAGGAATTTGATGAACATAAGATGAATCTTGACTGAGTGTGAGTTCTGACAACTACTAAATCAATATACCTGTTGACAGTGTAACAACATGACTCATGACAGCGTCCTGGCACTGAGGTAGCGCGTCTTCCCCGTGATCTGGACGTCCCGGGTTCAAGCATGGATGTTCTTCTGTGTTCTATCTATAAGGTGTATGAATGTACCCCTCTGTAAAAAGGAGCTGCTCAAGTAACTGTAATGAGCTAAGTTGTACTCTTGGTCCTAGATGGCGTTACTTCACAACAAGACACACACTTTTCGGCTTAAAACTCACCGATGCCTCGGTCCATGGCAATTGTCACTAATAACAACAACAACATGACTAATAGAAACAGTAATTTTGATATATTTTTGTTATCTGAATATAAAGGAATGAACAATGTAAATGACAAAGCATGTAAACTGTATCTTTGAACATGCCATATATAACTATGTGTTTTCAAAAACCAAAGAAATCGAATCATTTCGTAATTTCCTGAAAGGAAAACAATTCAAATGAACATTTTCAGTTTCTGAGTTTTTATTTTTTTAAACTTTTTGTATCACAAAAAAGTAAAGCGGACAAAAATGAGCATTTAAGGTTTTATCTCATAGCATGCCTGCTTTGTAGAAAGTCTCACTTCTCAAAGAGCAACGATAATATTGCCACAAAAGAAAGACCGACACTTAATCAGCGTAACTTAGAGGTAAAACACGCGCTTACAAAGCATAAAATCGGGGGTTCGAATCCCAGTTAAGTAGCATAACATTAAATGTTGAACTTAATTTGAATATCTTATTATTCATTTATTAATGCTCTATAATAATTCTGGATTATTCTGTAAAAATTCTGAGTTCCACAATGCATGATATGAGTTCTGCGCCTTTATGGTTAGAGTCGCTTGCAGTTAATAAGTTTGGTATATTGTTACTTTCTGACATGTTATTCTCTGCGTCTTCGTGGCAATGTTATTGTATAAAGATGTTTTGAGCTGCGAGGAGTTTTAAAACAAATTAAATGAAATTCCTCCATTTGAGCAAAGCTTTATGTTTCAGTATTATTTGAGTGTTAATACAAATTTATTTTTAATAACGTCAATGCTAGAATAATTTTTTGATCAATTATTTATAGTAGTTGTAAATGTTAGGCGGGGATAGTCTCGTTTGTAGGGTTGTGGATTTGCATCCCTCGGGCTGTGAGTTCGAATCTCAAAGCTCTCCATATGTGGTGCACGTTATATCTGTCGTGGTGACAAAGTTCTCCATGTCGAGAGTGATAACACTGGGGTACTGGGTAAGAGGTGATCGCTCTATGTTCCGGATCTAAATTACGATGTGTGGATAAATGAATGAATTGCCTGAATGTAGTCAGCCCCTTAAAAGGGTTAGAAGTCATATTTCTAGCTCAGGAGTTGAGTGATACATACCCTCAGAAGCTAGTTTCTCAGGGGGCACATCGTCATTGGGGATGAGATGCTTCCGGTATGAGGGTTGCATCTCGCCAACCCGGTAGGTACACAAATAGCTAGGCTCCTCCCATTGATGACAGGACGTACTTCCTTCGGGAAGGGTTGTATCGTGGCTGGTGATCACAGTGGCCATTAGGACTAAACCACAGTTCCCGATTATTGCTATTGCGTTGTTACGGTCATTCAGTGCTTATGGTTAATCCGTGTGTTTTCGTGGCGGGACGGAGAGTCTGTTCTATGACTTACTCTCAGAAGATACTGCGCTCCTCATTCCATTGTAAAGTAGAACAAAAATTGTAATTATTTTATAAGAAATAACTAAATAAATTTTTTCCTAATAACCTTAGGAGGAATTGACTTTTAAAAAGCTGTTTTTTATATTACTTGTTATCTGAGTAATTGATATTTTCTAGCAATATTTTATTGAAAATGTATTTCAATAAGACGAAATAAATCATAGCAATTTCAGTTTTTAAAAACTATATGAATTTGGAAAATATTTGCAAAGCTCTCCGTCTTCTAGTGTTTCCATTAGAAGAAGGACAGAGGTAATTTTCACGTATCGTAAGAAGAATTATATCAATCTCATGTTGATTATAATTAATAATTGTGAATACCTTGGAAGAGATTAATAATTCATCATCAAGAACTCTTCATATTTAATGTCCTCTTGAATGTATGATTTTAAAAGCTCTGAATGACCAAAGTATTCCAAAATATTTCATGGAAGTACTCGACACATTATGATGACTTCAAGAACCAAGCATGGAGAACTTTTCGAAACTTTTCAGCACATTTAACTTTTGCAGTATTGTTTTGAATTTTCATATGAATTAATATTAAAATGAAATAAATTTAATCGGTTTATAATGCTGGTTTAGTAAAAAGATTGTTGAATTAATTAGTGGATTAAAGGTAAAGGAAGTTTCCCGACAAAGAAAATGAACAAAATTTAAATTATAAATAAAAGATTTTTTTTTGCAAATGAATCTTATATGTAATTCAAAACTCGTTGTATTTAGAAGTAAATCTGTTTTTATTATAAAATAGAGTACTAATATATATATATTGACTTTCATATACTTTATATTTTAAAATATAACTTTTTTTTCAAATAGTAAATAAAATGTTTTATAATGGGATAATCTTCAAATTCAAAATCACATATCAGAGCACTAAGAATAAATGATGTTACTTATGGCACTTGCCTATTGACAAGCCCCCCGCTGATGCAGCTGCAGATTTAAACCGGCAGGAGCGTCTCTTGTTTCTAAAGCAGCACCAACTTGGGCCAAGAGTACGACTTAGCTCCACACTCACCACATTTGCTTGCACAGCCCCTTTTTACGGGGGGAGCACAGTCCCACATCTGACAGGTAGCACACAGAAGAACAACCATGCCCGAACCAGGGACTCCCAGAACACGAAGAAAACACGCTACCTCTGTGTCAGGACGCCGGCCTAAGAATAAATACTTTTATATAATTCACATAACATGCTTATGTAAGAGATGACATAAGTAAATAATGAATAATATATGACATAAGTAACTTAATTATAAGAATACTATGTAAGTGTATGTTTAATAATTATAGTGATTTTTTTATTCTTTTATTATCAATTAAAACAAATATATTTATATATATATATATATATATATATATATATTGATATATATATTTTAATAATATCTTAAAAATATACTAGAAGTCAAATAAAAATCAAAACAAGTCCAAACGACACATGATAATTTTAAATATCTAGAAAAAGATTCTAAAATTGAGACTTAAATACAAAGAATTTTGTATTTGAGTACAAAAATGTGGTAAATTTTTTTGTGTGTAATGCGCCAAAAATTTCTTTTTTAAATTACTTATAAACTATATTTTTATAAATTATTTTTGAGCTCCTAACTTCCAATTCTAAAACATTTATGTTTTCATAATAAATAAAGTATATGTAATGCACAACATTTAACTTCATTAGTGCAATTTTTAAAACTCTAATTAATATAATAGTATAAAGGGATGGATAAAATATTTTTTTACCAGAATATTTTATTTTCCCTTTTACTTTTAACACATAATATAAGGCTAATTTTAATCTAAAAACATTTCCGAGAATTAAGCTGTTATTTTTAGTTTTTTTTTACAAGAGCACTTTTTTCAAAAGCTTAATTAGCACTGCATGGCAAATTAAACCATCAGCTTTGAAAAATGCTCTGGAGAATGGAACAACTTTAATAAATCTTAGTGCAGAAAAAAAACTTAAAAATATTCATCCAGATTTATTAACTAATGTATTACTATTTATATATAATATCATTTAATACCAAACATTTTCATACTATGAGCAACATTGTTTCATTAATTATTTGTTCTTTGGGAAAATAATTCTTTAATTTGAAGATTAATAGTTCATGGGAAAAAATCATGATTTTTAATTAGCATGAAAGAGGTTTAATTTTTTTTGTTGTGTGTTGAATAGTTTATGCGAAAAAAGAGTTAATGAAAATTCTTCTAGATAAATTCTTAACAAGTTGAGCTATCGATTTGCATAATAATTTTAACTTTTCCTAAACTATTATATTATATAAAACTATACTCCAAAGAAGGAAAAAAAACCCCACTAAATGAAATATTTTATTTTTGAGTAATTGCAAAAGGTTCTAATTCAAATTGCAATCAAATAATCTCAAAAGTTAAATTAGTGTCAATACTGATTGGCCTAAAACGCATATAAATATTGCAACATGCCTGCTTGAACTATAAAGGAAATTATTAAGATTTAAGGAATGATTTATAAATTTAAGGAAATTATAATAATGTAGCTTGAGGCTAATAGGAGAAATATCTGTGAACTAATGTTTCAAAAAACAATCGCAATTTTATTGGTCAGCTTATATTGTTGATCAGAATTTTTATTGATGTATTATATTTATAAACTTTAGATATTTTAGGGCATTTTATTTGCTCGTATAAAATAAATTTTCTCTCTTTTTTATAAATTAAAAAACTATAGCTTAGCTCTTATTGTAATTAATTTATTCTCGTTTTTTCAATAAATTATTATTTGTAAATTACACTAATATTATAATATGTACATACATGAGCTAATAGAAAAAATAAGCGTGAACTAATGTTCAAAAATTAATCGTAATCTTATCGATACTGTTAAAATCTTCATCGTTTTCTTTAGGATGTTTGATGTTCTTTATTCTTATCAAAATTAATTTATTATCTTTTTTATTAGTAAATTGATAATAGTAAATAATATTAGTATATCTATGCGCATGCTAATAGAAGAAATATGTATAAACTATCGTATAGAAAAATTATTGGAATCTTATGACTATATTTTTGAATAGCCCTTTACTTATATACTTCATGACTTTCTGTTTTCTTTGCTCTTATCCCAATTAATTTATTTCTATTTTTATTAGTAAATTGTCAAAGGAAATAATATGAATATAAATTTAAATATTATAAATAAATGGTTTCAGAAACTGTAACAAAATTCGTCAATTTTTGGCTAAGACTAAGCAATAAAATTATGATTATTAGAGTCAGTGACATTGAAAAATTCAACATATGTAATTGCAATATATTTGAGGATAACTGACTTATGAATTCATATACAAAACCTAATCATTTTCGTGTGTTTTGTGCTTCGTATGGTCCGTTTTTCTTTTTTCATAAATTTTGTATGTTTCCAGATCAGTATTTTAAATTTACATGATTTTTTCCTAATGTCAAATGTTTTTACTAGAGATCTCTTTATGAACATTTCATTCAGTTATTGAGTGCTTAATATTTTAATATAAAAATAAATGATTAAAATGAAATCTTCTATCTATATTTCAATGCATCATGTCAGAAAATAATTTCTTGAGCGGCCAATTATTAAAAATGTTTTACTTAATTAAACAATCTAATCTACTTTTATTTAAAAAAGATTTTTATTAAAGTTTGAAGAAAGAATCTCAACAAAAAAGTGACAGATTTTGTAAATGTATGGATTAATCACACAGTTTAAACTATTTTTTTCCAAAAGATTTTTATTCAAGTTTGATGAAAGCTTTCATAAAGAAATAAAAGCTGAAAATTTATGTAACAAAAAGTTTTAAATTGGAGATTACAAAGATCTGTATTTTGAAATTGCAACCATTTATTAATATTTTTGAGTTTCGTAGGCGTATTTTTGAGAAAATGAAAATTTGAAATTTCAATTCCTTGCCAACACTTTTTTGTAGACACCAAAAACCTCATCTTGAAGCATCACGTGCTCGTTCAAGTTAAATTATTTTTTTATTTATTTTAGTTGTTTCATTAAATTGGTAACTTTAGTATTGCAAACGATCCAAAAAATATTTGTCTCGCATTTATTGTTTAAAAAAATAACACATTTCCTATTTATTTCATTTCATATAATCATGTGTTCAGAATGACATTTTTCAAGGTTTTATTTGCTGTAGTCATTAACTTATCTTTTTAATCATAACTTTTGCAAATGCAATGGCAACACATTATTAAATCTGATTTTTTGAGATAATTGTTTAGAAAATAAAATTTTAATTTTTCGCCTACTGTTATAATATAATTTCTATTTTTCGTCTGCGGAATGTTGTTGACGCGAAAAAAACCTCATTCCCAAAACAACATTATGTTCTGACATGATAACAAACAAAAGGGAATAATTCCTTTTAAATGCTTAGTAATGGCTGGACACTTTCATTTGCTAATCATTGTAATCTTTTTCAACTTATCAATTTTCTTTCTATCATTGAAAATAAAGATACTCAGATTCCTCAACATCTTCCAATATCTTAAGACGAGCCAATTAAAATGGCTTGTATCATTTTACTACTCTATGACAGTTTTATGGTCATCGTCCCTCATACCCTGGAATCCAAACTTTTTCTCCAACAAAATGAGACAACTAAGACCAGAAGAAGAAAAATAAAGAATAATTTGAAAACGTAATGTAATAAAAAAATTAATTGCTTAGTGTTCTAAAAAAGTTAAAGATAGATGGGAAAGTAATTCGGTAAGAAGACAATTTGGAATAAAAATAAATTTAATTTCCTCCGGAGATCGATGCAGTAATAAAGCAGGTAATGATTATTTGAAATAGATAAGAGTTAGGTAGAAATATGAATAAAATACTTATTCCTTATGCATTTAACGCTGATATTTAATATGTTTCATTTGCAGTCTGAAAAGTTATGAAAATTTTAATTTATTTAGCTTTATAGTGAAAAACGGTTTTAGAATTGTCTTTAGTGTTTCTCCAAAACTGTATTTTTAACTCAGATATTCATGTAAAATGAGAAATTATTTTAATATTTTGATTAGCATACCTTATGATTGCTTTATTCTTTGTGTATTTTTCAATTCACACAGTTTTGCAGTTAGTAGTAATTTTTATTTTCAACAACAACAACAACAATAATAATAATAAATGGCAATAAAATGATGTAAATTGAGCTTTATTATTTTTTTTATAAAAAAAAGTGTTATTGGACACAAAATTTAAATTTATTTTGGTTGGCGCTTTGATTTGTTAGCTATTGCTTTGTCATCACACAAGATTATTAGGATACCAATGGAATATGATCCGTTTCATTAGGATACCAATGTTGGCTGCTTTAGAGAAAATTTACTACACAAACATTTCCTCCTGGGAGAACTCAAATAGATGATGAGATTCTTCCGGCATGGTGGTTGGATCTCGCCACCCTAGAGGGTACACGAATAGGTGGAGGTTAGGCCCCTCCTATCGATGACGGGATGTATTTCTTACAGGAAGGGTTGTGCCGTGGCCAGTGATGGCCCTTAAGAGTCAACCACAGTTTCCGCCTGTGTTTTTTTTACTGGGGTCTGATAATTCAACCCTATGATTTAAATCTGTATGCCTTTGTGGCTGGTCAGAGATTTTAGTTTGACTTACTACACATATAGCTAAGAATGAATATATATTCTTATATATGCATCTTTAGCTGCGCGGTATTTCGACATTTTTTTCTTCTATAAGGATATTTTGATGATGAAAATTACATGTATTAGCTGGTTACTCAAATCCACCCATAGCCACACGCATAAAATTGAATGGCCGGGGCATTGAAAGGAAACACTGGCCTTTCTGAATTGCTGTCGAGTCCTAAGGAACTTCACCGCTCACGGATTCACCTTTCCCCATGGGAGTACATCTTGTCCCTGATGGGAGTTAGCCAACCCTTACCTCTTTATTTACCTAATAGGACATTGAGAACCAGCCACCTTACCAGAAGCATCTCATCCTCATTTTTGAAGTACTCACCCACCTATGAGAGGAGTTAAAGACACATTTCTTGTTTTTCAAGATTATGTATTTTTGGCGATGAGTATCTTTTACGGTTATAACCCTGATGAAAGAACGTGCCTCCTCTGAAAAAAATTCTCAGTTGTTATTCTTGTTTTAATTTATTATGAATAGCTTTAGGAAACTTTATTTTGTGGGTGGTCTGATCATTCTAGTTTTACTGAATGATATATTGACTAAGTGTTGCTGTCTTTGTGTTTTTATTTTGAAATTTGTTACATTTCTATCCTGTCATATGATAGTTGTGAAAAAGTTTAGAATAAAGAGAATCTATAATTTGATAATAAGATTTCAGTTTCGAGTGTTGGGGAATTTAAGGTTAGAAATTCTATTACATTGAAAAACCACCTTGCAAGTAGGTATTGAGCAAGTTAGAACATTTGTGGGTGCACGCTTCCGTTAATGTACCTCAGAAGTTTCGAGTTAACTACCAGACACATCCTTATCATCTGATGATAGCTAAAATCTATAAAGTCCTTTAGAATAGATGTGTAGAGCCTTTTTGAAACTTGAATAAAAAAAATTAAATTAAGATCAAGAAAATGCAACTTTAAACTGCTCAGACATCTCAAACATCTTACATTCCTTTTTAATACATTTTCACAACATTAAAAACAAACTCTGATGTTTTTTTATTATTGTTTTCAAAATTTTGTTAATAACAGATTATAATTCCAAATTTCTTATAATAGATTAGAGGATTATAGGATTCTCTACATAAAAATGTTTACATTAATTAGAATTTAGAAATTTGAAATTTAGGAAATATTTGAATTGTCCATCATTCGTACTGTGACATATTGGCAACGCTATTATAAAGCCATGTGACAGTTCAAAATTTAGGGTTAGTAAAAATGGAGTATGTTTTCACTGCCAAAATTTTTCAAAAATGAATTTCGAACATTTCAAAAGTAGCCCCTTAATAACTATTGGATTTTTAGTGGAATTACATGACGTCAAAAATCTGTTCCAATAGAATCACAATCACGCATGCATACTAGAAGGAGGAAATTCCAAATTGCATCAACAAATTTTAGCCATACTTATGCAAAATGGGGGGAGGATTTCAGCAAAAAATTCACGTATGTGACAGCAAAACCATTTAGGTCATTTGCCCTATTTCTTATTTTTTATAACCGTATCTTGTGTACGTCACGATTCAATAAAAATAATAACTTAAAGAAAAAAATCGAGTTTTTCTTTTAATTCAAATCTTGCGTCAACTCATTTTTCTATAGCGTATCGCTTCATTTTTACTAATCCTAAATGAGCAGCTGCCATTTTTTTCCCTAAAAGGGTTGGCAACACGTTATTGCATATATGATGGCAAATCCAAATTTCACGTTTATATTTATACACATTTTAGAATTTCACCTTTATTAGACTCGAATACTGTTGTTTCAATACAATCATTAAAATATACAAATTGCAAATAATCGATATTATTTTAAAATTTAGTAGCACTTTACACTAAAAATTTTTAGCAAATAAGAAATCTTTTGTTTTTCTTTCATCGGATAATTAATGGATAAATAAGAACAAAAAGAATAAAATTTCATAAATAAAAATTTCTTTTTAATGTGAATAATTCATAATTTTTAAAAAAAATAATAATTTGAAATCCAACACGGTTTTTGAACAGACTACATCCAAGAAACGTATCTCAGATTCATGATCTTATATGATTTAAAATGCCATCTGAAAAAAAAAATTCGATTCGCAACTAGGATCGAAAGAAGTAAGATATCTTCGTGGATCATCAATCAACTGTGAAAAGAGGGATTTAAGAATGAATTGCAATTGAAATGGTTCGTAGTTCCTATTCTATGCGGAAGTAAAAATATTAAACTTTTTTTCTCGGCGTTGGGAGATGATCTTTTTGAAAATAAAAAAAAGCTAGAATGAATCGCTGTACAATTGACTGGTGATTCCGATGATTCAGGAAGAACTGTACAGCTATATGGAGAGGAATGAATACCACATTTTCACTTTTTCCTGCACCTCAAGAAATTATTGTAACCATATAAGATGGCGACATTAGAATTTTGATATATATCTGTATTTTACTCCTAAATAATCTCGAACACAGATTTAAATATATATATATATATGTTTCTCATTGAACAAACGCATGAATTAAGAACGATAAAATTTAATATGCAATCTTAACATCCAATTTTTAGATTAAGGAGACCAGGACCCTTTAAAATGATTTTTTGTAATTTTCCCCATAGAAATATGAAATTTTACAGGCATTAAGAGTAACACTATAACAGACGACAGACTAAATTTTAACGCATTATATTAATTTATTTATGAGTTAAGGGTATTAAAGTAATATTTAATAGTGATAAAAAACGTCAATGAAAAAGGCTCCAGGCACTCCAAATTTGTTCGAAAGCATTCCAATTTTTATTACGAGGCATATTCGGAAAGTAAGTACCGTTTCATTATACTGCCGCTGCAGCTCTGCGATCGGCGTTCTGCGCATGCGCACTAGTCTTCCTTGTTCACTGACTCTCAACTGACGCCATTTTGGACGCTGTAGGTTGTGTTTCCAGTTCGCTGTGCTTGTTTAAAATGTTTAAGACAATTACTGATCCCGCCGACTGTGAGATTCGTTCTGTTACCCGTTTTTTAAACGCAAAAAATGTGAAACCGGCTGAAATTTACCGTGAAATTAAAGAAGTGTATGGTGAAAACGCGATGAGTGATGGAATGGTGCGGAAGTGGGTTAGAATGTTTAATGAAGGTCGAAAAAATGTTCACGATGAGGCTCGGAGTGGTCGGCGTTCTCTTGTCAATGACGATCTGATACGGAAAGTTGATGAAAAAATCAAAGAGAACAGACGATTCACAATAACGATGCTTTCAGACGAATTTCCACAAATTTCACGTACTGTGTTGTACGAACTGTGTTTATCATCGTTGGCGGCAAGTTTCTACGAGGAAGGCATAGGAAAACTCGTCACTCGCTACGACAAGTGTTTAAACATTGGTGGAAACTACGTAGAAAAATAGTTTAAGGTTTGGTCTTTCATGTAATAATAAAATTTGTTTGAAAAAAAAATGTTTTGTTCTATTTATTAAAAAACGGTACTTACTTTCCGAATATGCCTCGTATTACTTACTCTAACCCCTTTTGAAACCAAAGCTGGGATTTATCTTGAAGTTTGAGAACGAAATATCAAAATTAACCAATATAATAACTCAAAACTACATAAACTTTAAAAAAAAATCAGTAGATTTAAGTTATTACACTGGTTCATTTTGATATTCCGTTCTCAAACTTCAAGGTCAATCACAGTTTTGGTTTCAAAAGGGGTTAGAGTAAGTAATACTAAAAATTGGAATGCTTTCGAACAAATTTTGAGAGCCTGTAGCATTTTTCCTTAACGTTATTTATCGCTAATGTTACATTATATTTACCCTTCTAACTCATAAATAAATAATTATAATGATTCAAAATTCTGTGTGTCGTCTCCTATAGTGTCCTTAATGCCTCCTTAATGCCTGTAAAATTTCGAATTGCTAAGGGAAAAGTTGCAAAAAAAGTAATTTTAAAGGTCCTTGGTCGCCTTAAATTCTAAATTTGAGCAAAATCAATAGATGGAAACATCCATGTGATATCTGTCCAGCCTCATAAATGTGATATAAGATAATTTAAAGATGTAATAAGGTATACAGATGCAATCTGACGCACAATCTAATGAGGATTGTCGATTTTGTTATGAATTATATCTATCAGGAAGGGAATCTGCGATTTTCTCGTATACGTATTATGGAGGAAGCATAGTTTTCGTTAAATTTGAACTCGATATTTTGGCGATTCTCCCCGTTTTAGATCTCTATGAGATCAAAGAGCACATTTTTGAAAAATGCTTGTCATTCTGCCTCGATAATTCAAAACGCTTTGAGCTAGATTTCTGAAACTTGGAATACGATATTTTCACCAAATTTTGAGAAAAATCAATTCAAAGGAAGGCTGTCTTTCTGATCAAATAATACTGTTGTTTGTTGTTGTTTCTTATGGCACTTGCTTTAGGCAAGCTCTCTGAGGTAGTCAGCGATTTAAACCTAATTAGCCTCTCTTGTTTTTAGTAGCGCCATCTAGGGCCAAGAGTATGATTTTTAATACTCACTGATCACATTCGCTTGCACAACCTCTTTTTATAGGGGACATATTCAAACACTTTAGAGATAGAATATAGAAGAACAACCATGCCTAAAGCGGGACTTGAACCCGAGACGCCTAGATCCCAGGGAATACGCGCTACCCCCTACGTCGCCTCGAATAACACTTAATGTGATAATAAACAGTGAAAGCTAGATAAATAAGATTTTATATACAGATTTATCATCTTTGGTGTTGACATATACCAAATGTTGAGGTAAATCGAATTGAGGCGGGAGTGTCTGTGGGTCTGTACCTTCAAAACACATTTACGTATTAGGAAATGCAGCTTAAATGAGTAAAATGACTTCAAACAGTGTAAATAATATATTCATGGATTTTTTGAAAATTTTCTTTTGCGTGATTTTCAGAAATATAACTTTATAAATATATTTATGTGCAATTTATAGAGGGCTGAAATGTTAAGCACTTTAATGTTATCAATAATTTTAATAGTTTTAGATGTTTATTGTCAATTATTCTTCTAATTAAATACTAATTTATTTGAATTTTAATCACATGATTGTGTATTTGGAAAGAAATATATATTTTAAGAATTCTAAATATTTATTATTATGAATCATATTTTAAAGAAAAAAGAAAATAATTTCCATTTCTTCTTTTTAATGCATTAACAAAGTCTATTCTGTAAAATCTTCCAGGGAAAAAAACTTTGTACATTATTTTATGCGTAATTTCTAGAGTGTTTGGCTGCTGAAATGTTATGAATTTTATGATATCAATAATTTTAATATTTTCAGATGTTTATCATCAATTAATCTTCTAATTATTTACTAATTTATTTGAACTTTAAGCCTATGATAGAATATGTAGAAAGAAATATATTTAAATATTTCTAAACAATTATTAGAATGAATCATATATTAAAATAAATAGAAAATAATTTCAATTTCTTTTTAATGCATTAACAAAGTTTATTCTGTAAAAACTTCCAGGAAAAAGAAACTTTGTAAATTAATTTGTGCTCAATTTCTAGAATTCTTGGCTGCTGAAATGTTATGCATTTTAACAAAGTTTTTGTCTTTTTATAAAATTTGTTGGCATGAGTTATTCTTTCAAGATTTTATATTTTCAAGCCTCTTTATTTTAATATCTGATCTTATAAGTAATTTATATATCAGTCTTTAATTATTTCTATCTGTCAGCAGAATTTAAATAGACATGTTAAAAATATATTTTCCTGTTTCTAATAATCTTTTTTTTATTCAACTCTTGGCAATGATTAAAAGGATCTGAAAACAAAGATTCGAAACATTAAAAATGCCTTTTTTCTCATTACCTATTCTAAAGAAACAAATTTATTTTGAACTCCGATTTTTGCATTAATTATAACGACACATTTTTAAACAAAGTTTACAAAAACCAAGATAATTAGAAACAAAATTTTAATTAAACTCTTGCGATTTTGTTACATTAGAACTTATAATAGAAAATATAAACAAATGAATGCTTCTGCTATAGTTTCAGATCTCAAAAAAAAAAAAAAGAAAATGTTTCTTATTAAACATTTAATCTTGATTCACTCGAAGCATTGCCTATTAATTTCCTCTGTGATCATTAGGGGGAACAGAACTTTCGCAAATTTTAAAAACCATTACCCAAACTCGATTAGAATTTCCGTTTTAATTAAAAGCTCTAAAGATATTCACGCTTATTTAGTTATCCTCATTATCTTTTTGTATTAAGACTTATCTCCTTCTTAATAAACTAAAAGAACAGTTCCAGAGGAAATCCTTTAAAAAAACTGATAATAATTACTAAAATATTATTAAAAGTAAAAATAATAAACGAGTATTTCAAAACGTTTAAAACTGTTTTCATTTGTTTATTTCCCAATTGTCAATTTTTAAATAAATATTTCAGGTTCATAAATATTATTGAATCTAGTAATCATTTTAACTACACTTAATTCTAGGTGGCGCTGTTGGAAGGTAATTTAATTAATTTAAATTAATTAACAGACAATGAAATTCTAACATTTTTAAACAATACATTTTTATCAATAAAAAGTGTCAAAATTTGAAAATTCTTCGCCAATAAATCATTTGAAATATTTAATAAAATTTTCAATTTATACAAGCAGGAAAGAAGACAATTTAAAGAAAATTACTTAATAAAGAAATTCTAAAACTGAAATCTGCAGTAAATTTTCTGTTATCATGTGAAAAATATTATAATTTTTTAAGTAGTTTTTAGTCTATATTAAGTCATTAACTAGTTTAAAATAATCACCTGAATTCGGCACATCCCTATCAAATTAGGGTATTATAAAAAAAAGGATGATTATTTACATTTAAAAATCTTTTAAGCCACAAAACATTTTTTTGCCGATTAAAAACACTGAAAATGAAAGTTAAAAAAAATTCATATTGTTATTCATATTCATATGGTTTTGATTCTTGTTTTCTTCTTTACACTTCTCCGGGCGATAATTCTTACGACACGTGCCCTTTATTTCCTGTTTGTATATTTTGAGACTTCAAAAAACCGAAACCAAAATAATTTCATATACTCACATGATGAACAAATTAATATTTTTCAAAATTCATGCTAAAAAAAGGTAATCGTGATTTAAATAAGTACTCAATACAATTCCTTTCTTCTATTGTATTTTTTGCACTTATTTTATTTGTAAACAATTTAATTAAATCCTTTAATTTATAAAACAAGAAAATGTTGTTTAAAACTGATGCTTTATTCCAATCTATCTTGCATTTCAAGGAATTGAATGACAAAGCAACTACCAATTTAATATTTATAATAATCCACCAATATTTTATATAGCTGAAATGGGATGAAAATAGCGTCTCCAAAAAGGCCATCTTAAAAATTATGTTAAAAGTTTTAGGTACGAATTGTTTTATATAATTTGGCAATTTTTAGAAATACACTTATACTTTGTATTAAGACTCATCTTCCTTCTTAATAAGCAGTGAAATATATTTCAAAGGAACAAATTTTGGAATTAGTAATCCAATAATAATTTTTAGATTATTAAAAAAAAGAAAAATTTGAAACACACATTTATAAAAGTATTAGAAGTATATTTGTCTTTTTTACTTACTTTACAATTGCCAATCAATTTATATTTCAGTTCATAAATACCATGAGATCATGTAGTTATTTTTTAAAAAATTTAATACTTGGTGGTGCTGCTGAAAAAGCTGCTGAAATACCTTAATTAAATAGATCTATTAATATATAATAAAGCTCCAAAATTGTCAATGTATTTTTATCATTATTATGAAAGTTTTAAAAATTTGAAAACTGTACTGCAAGAATCCAAATTATTTTTATCTATTTAAGGAATATCTAAGAAAATGTTCAATTTTTAGAAGCAGGAAGCATGGCAAATTTAATAAAATGACGTAAGTAATAAATTAATATATTTGAAAACAAATATTAAAATAAAGGTAATTACAATTTAAATTTTAGCACATTTTTGCTGCTTTCTTTTCTAGCAAATTTTATTGTTTTTTTATTTGTATGAAATTAATTGTGGATTCATCAATTTAAAAAAAAACACAATATTCTTTCTAAAACTTTTACATCATGTCAATCCATTGGGTTTCCCGTGGAATTTGTAGGAATACAACTTATTTCATACTTTTTATACAACTTATTTATTATTTTGAATACTTTTCGCGATAACTATTTTATATGGCGAAAATTGTATAAAGATATTATATTCCAAACGTAATCTGAAAAATGTTAAAAATTCTAGGTACAAAATGATATATAGAATTTGGCAATTTTTAGAAACAAACAATTTTTTTTTTTAGTTTTATCTTCCACTAACTTTCAAAGCATATTAACATTAAAATACTTAATTAGTTGTCCAAGAAATGGAGCGTCTTTATTAATATAGCTATTGTAGCACTATTTATTTCAGCTAGATAGCTTAAAATAGCTCGATCACCGATGGGTGCAATGAAAAGAAAGAAAGTAATTAACCACGATCAAAAGAAATTTTTTATGCATTTTTTAATTCTTTTCGCAGGAAGAATGGAAGAGGAGAAAATCTTTTATCCAATTAGGACACGTGGGTTACAAAACATATATTGGTTTTTCTGCTAACCGATTAATAAATAATTTTTTTCGCTTCAGTGGATGTTTTAATTACGATGGCTTACGTTTGAATTATCGGAGGTATGCTTTAATTTTAAAGGATTATTTTTGGTGAAAAACTATTTCATTCTGAAATAATTGTTTGTTTTTGTCCTTTGAAAGTAACGTCTAAATTTTCTTTTATCTTTCAGATAATGGATGTATTGCACATCGAAAAAATGACAAACTATTCACGGTTATTTAAAAAAAAAGATCAATTATTTGTTATTCTTATAAGAATAGATATGCTGCTCTAACAAGCCATAATCAATCGATCGAATTACATGCTGTTGCTTATGGCACTTTATAAGCCCGATGTGAGATCTGTCAGCGATTTATATGAATGAGCGTTTCTTGCTTTTTAGTAGTACCAATCAAGGCCAAGATAACAACTTGCATACACGTCACAATCGTATTTTACAACTTGTACTTCATTCATATATTTCATTCATTCATCAACGGATCATAATTTAGATCTGGAACAAAGAATAATCACTTCCGAGCCAGTACCCCCATGGGTACTAATCTCGAAATGGAGGGCTTTGTGAACACGACAGATTTAACGTGAGCCAGCCGCCACATACACACGGACAGTCTTCGGATGGCGGGTTCATACTTGTAACCCAAAGGATGCGAATCCAGATCCGTGCCAACAAGACTACCAGGGAATCGAATTAGGTAGTAATTGGAAGGAGATATATCGGGAGAATACGATTGATATACTTCCCAATAAAACGCTTTCAATATTTAGAATTATTTTTAATATAAAATATTGTTGATCAGGAAAATTTTTTGTCCTATCTTTTAGTAAAGTTGGAAAATTTTTATTCTCTTCCTGAATCAAAGGCATTATTTGTTGTTAATTGAGACATTTGAGTATTTTGTTTGCTATGACTATTTGGTTTTGCCATATATTTTGCTAGTTCATTCAACCTGCACAATGACTATTTTGCTTTATAAATCCTTTTATATCATCTGTCCCTCAACAGAGTAGAAATTGTTTTATTTATTTATTTTTCAATTCCTACTGTTACCTTGCACTCTCCTTATATATATATATATA
>JAOUZG010005720.1:2063129-2073918 GCA_026289955.1 Argiope argentata | reverse complement strand
TATTCATCCAATCAAGTTCTATTAATTTTTTAAAAAATCTTGCAGTAACACTGATGTATTAACATTTGATGTTAATGAATATTTCTTAAATATTAATTTATTATTTTTTATTAATTAAAACTAATTATCTCTCCTTTATAGTAGTTTTTTAGAGTAGACGTAATGGTTAGGTCGAGATAGCGTGGTTGGTAGGACGTTGAATTCGCATTCCTTGTGCTGTGAGTTCAAACCTGGTCGCAAAGTTCTTCCTGTCGAGAATGGGATCTGGGGGATCTGAGTCAAAGATGATCGATATTCGTGTGCTCTTGAGTATATACCTTCCGAAGTTATTGCACTCTTTTTTCCGTTGTAAAACGGAACGTAAGATATCCAAAGTAGGAATTGATTATTTTTTTAAATTACTTAATTTCATTGAAGCAACAAATCACTGAAAGTTATTGGCAATTTCTGCTGAATTTTGCATTGAATATTTGTGAATAATTGCAACGGCTTTTAAACATATAGGAAATGCGTATCGGTCAGTATTTAATGATTGTTCAAATTTTTCTTGATTTTAATTTTTATTCAATGAACCTTTCATTAGTTATTTACTATAATGAGCAAATTCTTAAAACCCTTTTTGAAACTGTGAAATAAAAGATATAAATTAAATTCCCATCAAAAAATATTGTCAGCTTTTTAATTCGATTTCTTTAATTTCACAATTAATTACTTAAAAACATCGTTTGCATACATTTAGCTTTGATTGTTTTTCATCTGATTCCATTCTGTGATTTAAATCTCTTTGGATAAATAATCGTAAACAAGTGTAGGATAATTTTTTTGTGTGTTTGAATTAGAATTTTTTTATTCTAAACATAATGAAATTAAATAATATTCTACTGCAATTCATCGGATGAATTTACTTGGCGTCAAATTTTCATGTAATTTCTATTATTATTTATTTTTGAATGTGCTCTTACTATTTTAAATCCGACTAAAATTTGTCCAATAAATTATGTTTTAATATTATGCATTGCAATATGCATAGTAGATTTCATTTTAATCTTTTTTTAATTGTATTAATACAGTAAACCTTGTCATGAGAAATATTTTTTCCCTTTAACTTTTAAAGGCCGATGCTATTACAGATTCTTCGCATGACATAATTGGATTTCTTTCACTCTCATAGAATACTTTATAAAATAATTTTTGAAATAAAGTCCTTTCAGATTATTTTTTAGATTTTTTAATTAAACCTAATTATTAATATCTAAGTGAAATGTTGGCATGGAATTTTGAAGCATTAATGTAATGGCCAAGATAAAGTAAATTTTAATTCTCATGGATTATTACGTATTGAAACGTAAAATGTCAAATTGACAACGTATTAAGATTTTATTGTTTGTTATTGTTGAGTTAAGATTTTGTTTTTTGATAGTGCATAAACAATATACTTTATTTAAATATTTCAAACTTAACATTAAGCAAAAAAAAATCTTGGAAATCTTTGAAAAAAATTATTAATTTGCATTTGCTACAGGTATAATATAATTATGATCTTTCATAGAAGAAAAATATATTTCAGTTGTTTTTATTATATGAAAGAAAATTAATATTATATTATATATGGATATAAATATATTCCTCAATATTTATTATATAACCAAGGAAAATTAATAATTTCAATTGTATTGTTGGTTTACTGAAAAATAAAATTTAACATGTAGTATAGATCTTAAAATTCAATTGTAAGGAATCTGTTGAAATTAATTTATCTTCAGGAACGCTTCATATTTTAAAAATCTTTATGCATTTATATTTATGAAAACTCTCTATAGAGAACATGTTTATAAATATTTAATGAAACAAATTTAATTAACAGAGATGCGTCAGCAATTAATTGCATGCCCTTTGAAATAACTTGAGATTATTCCATTTTCTGTTGATATGGAATTTTAAATGTCTCTCAGTACCTTAATAAAATAAATTCGAATATTTTCGAGACGATAATGATATTACAAAATCATTCCCTGAAAAAACTTTTTATAGATTATAACAGCTTGAATTTCAATTTCCAACATTCTGTGGAATTAAATGTGAAATAAGTAATTAAAATGATTTTTAATTAACATACTTTTTAGATATTTCTTGAGAAATTTAGCCACTAATAACTTCTTGGAACGTGCTAAAGTGGAAATTGCTTTTTTCTCTTCTGAATTGTCATTTTTAAAAAAAATTTCAAACAGAAAGGACAGCTGGGTGTATTTTTGACTAACTATAAAAAGCAAACAGCTATTAGCGGTATTAGAGGGTGCCGCATGAGCATCCATTAACCCTTTTACTAATGGACCTGCCCAACCTGTCGTACTGGACAGGTTGGGCTGGTCCATTAGTAAAAGGAAAGTGTTCATTGCATTGGACACAATATTATTGTTAAATATTTTGAAGACATATTTTTTCAATCCCTCCCAATCCATGATCTCAATTTGCATACGGTTGGCGCATGCTTTACATATTTTTGTTGGCAACATTGGAGGCGTTTCAAAAACAAATAAAAGTTCTTATTTTTTTTCCTTTGCGTTGGAGATTCTGATCTTGTGAGGAGCGAGTGAACTTTTAATACGTGCTCCAACCGGGTATCTTTTCGTGTAAAATTATGCTCTAATTTTTTTTACTCGAAGAAATGAATTATTTTTTATATAACTGATTAATAAATTTATATTTTAAGAATCCCCTCCCCTCATTTTCAAGCATAGCCGACAATAACTATACAATAATTTTTTGCACTACTTTAAAACAAAATATCAAGTTTTCTTTCACAACATTTTAATTTCCATTTAGTTACATCATTGTCTCGTTTGTAAAGCAAAACCATAGCAATTTAAAGACAAACCATGTTGTTTTGAACCACATAGGCAGATAACGTAGATGACACTTAGGCTGAGTCACCTCTCCAATCATCCACACTGCGATAGAAGAGAGAGAGAGAGAGATCTTAGTGGTTTAAACGGCTTTTGCACGGCCGCATTAGGCAGATAACGTGGATGGCATTTAGGTTGAGCCATTTCTCCAATCATCCACACCGCAACAGAGAGGGAGGGAGTATAGTGGTTTTCATGGCTTTAACGTACATTGAGACCATTAATATGGCGGTTTAGCGATGCTAGGTATCGAATCTTGAGGTCTCTCATACCGAAGCCGAAGCCTTACCACCAAGCAGTGTATTAATGTGAAAAAAGGTAATAAATATGACTTAATGTCACCATTAGTAGCAGTGCATTGTATTACTTTACTTTTTATGATGATGATGATGATAATCTCGTGTCCGATTTACAACGGAAAGGGGGATGCAATATCTTCTGAGGATATGGACCCCTGAGCATACGAGGACAAAAGTCTGACTGCTGACTCATATGAAGATGGCACACTCATTGGCTTTCACAACCCCTTTTCACAGGAGTGGGGGGCACATTCACAAATTTCACAGATAAAACAAAGAAGAACAACCATGCCCGAACCGGAATTCGAACACGGGACTCCCAGAACACGAGGAAGACGCGCTACCTCTGTGCGAGCACACCGGATTTAATTTTTATAAATTTTCAGTATAGGTTTTAGATACAATATTTTGGCAATGCTTTTCTTGTTTGTAAATGTATTCACCAAAATGGTAAACTTATAAGTAATTCTTATAGTATCTTAATAGCCGTTGAGTAAGTAAGCAAAAATTTTTTGGAGTTTTCATTTACTTCTAAAACTTAATAATAGTTCAAATATTAATTTTTTAGCATCATAATATGATCACTCAAGCAATAATTTTGAAACCCCGTGATGTGGAATGAGCTAAGGACGGAACGCAACGGCTGATTCAGTGAAAATAGTTGAAGATAAACTAGACTTAACCAATAGTGGGACATAATCTTCTTGCTAAGGTTTGGATTACAGGTTCGACACTGTTTTTTCTTTCTTTTCTTTCTTTTAATAATTTTAGAAGTTGTTTGTGTTTATGAGTGACTTTTTTTTGTCGTCAAAATTAAGTTAATATAATATTAATAGTTATTGAATCTCTCCACCATAAATATCACTATTTGCCATAGAAAATTTTGTAAAATATTAATTAAAACACAAATATTTAATTACTTAAAATTTAATGATTGTCTGATTTACTCATTTTAAAGATTTTTTTAATAAAACTAGGGCTGAAAACATTTCTATTTATTAAGACATTTCTATTTTTATATGTTGTAAACTGCCAAATATCATAAATGATTTTATTTATTGTAAGTATTTTTTTTCTCATTAATTTCAATATTAATATTTGTTAAGTATGAAAAAAATGTTGTGGAAAAATGATTGAATATATATTTTATTTTTCTAATCTTAGCTGTCTCATTTTGTTAAAAGTCTCCAAGCTCGAAATTAAGTTTATTGTGGATGTGTTTTGGAGCTACACATTCTAGATCGTTTGACCTTCAGAGGTCATATTTCGTCGAAATATGTTTTGAAGAGTTGCATATGCTGTTGTCATATTAGATATACATATTTAAACATTTTGATTCATTGCAATTTTCGATGCGAATTTTCGCTCTTAATCTTATTGGCTAGCATGCATCAAATTGCTAAAATTAAATTTTTCTGGAGGTTGATTTCCATAAAATTTTTATTTAAGTGACTTAATAGACATCAGTGAATAATACAATTCAATTTATTAATGGAATTTCCTATCAATATTTTTTTATATCTGAGTGTTAAAGTAGAGTGTCTGTATCTTTTTCTTATAAATATGTTTACAATCAAGTTTAAATACTACATTGATTATAAACTTGCAATTCCTTTAGAATTCTTTAAAATATATATAAGTTAAATGTGAAACACAAAAATTCAATATCTGTATATTCAAATTATGTTGCGCAGTTTTATCGCCAATATTGGCGAAATTATGCGAAACATGAAAATTATTTTAAAAACCAGGATTTCAATCGAAAACAAGAACCATAATGCTTCAACGAAAAGGTTATCACATTAGATATGCTCTAATCATGGGAAATTCTAGGTGGATGATATTAAGTTTTACTTTAGAATAGTGCTTTTTTGTGTAATCATAAGGAAAAATGTAACAGAAAAATTTTCTTTTATGAAAACTTTTAACGGTTCCCAAAATATATTTCTCTTTATAGTTGACAACTGTTATTGTGGCTTATTGCTACCTACGTTATGTTGACTTAAAGCTCTGCATTATAATTAAGGTTCTGGAAGTAAAATTTTTTTAAAAATATCTTTGAATATCAATTTTGAACTTAGTTCAAACATGTTTTTTAAAATGAAAATTCATTAGCCTAATTCAATGATTTCAAATTTTTTGATATATATTCAATAATGTCAGGAAAATGGACTAATTTCATTTTACGAATAATATTTAACATAATTTGAAAAGCTAGTTACTTAGCTTTAAACATGTTCCCGTCTATTTCGATTTTTGATTCCATTTTTGTTGTTTTATGTTATATATGTCATATTTTTTATTCTTGTCATCAAATTTATCTGTACCAGACACTCTCCATTTTTAGGAGAAATGTCAAAAATGCACTACTGTGCTGCAACTTACACAAAAAGGACGAAATAAATCAGGTAAAATTTCCCCAACTCAAACCATTGCCGATTTCACTAATTATTTTTTCAACTAATGTCGTGAATTTGTGACCTTAGTTGAAAAATCAGGATAATCTGTTTATTGTGCAAATATAATTTTAAATAGCTTTTTTAAATTTATGGATAAGAGTCTGTTTGTAAAATAAAAAAAAACTATTAATAAGATTGAGAAACAGTTGGAAGCTCTCAAAGTTGCCAAAAGTTGCAAGTAAGTAGTAACAAACTGTATTATTAAAACCAAATTTAGCCAGAAGAAATTTTAAATCAGGCTTTTGGGCTCGGTTTCTACATATCAGACGATATACACGATACTATATATCAAACGAAAATAAACATTATAATTCTTCTTTTTATTAAATAAATAGAAATTAGATAATTTGTTATATTAAAATTATGAATTTCTAGAATTTCATCAATGCTAAACGATCTGAAAAGTTAGGAATAATGAAGTGCATACAAAAAAATATTAATCTATGCTAAAATGGATCTGTGCATCATAAATTATTTTCTTTTTACGTTCAAAATTTTAATAAATTTTAGATATATCTCATAGCATTTTTTTAATATAATGTTTCATTATATAGATTAATAAATTAGTTTTTTTTTAAATTTATTTTTTTATTAAAACGTTTAATAACAGCTACGCAGCTTCAAGTTTCATTAATTTCTTTCTGATAATTAAAGAAAAAAAGCTTTTATATATGGTGTACATTATTAAGCTTTTAGCTTCGATAAGGGCGCTTAATAAAGAATTTTTTTCGATAAAAGGATACCCTATTTTTTCTCTATACTGCCGGAAGCTCTTTTAAGACATGCTTGCTTTGCATAAAAGGTGTCATTTTATTTTTATGGATAAGAAACAAATTTATTTTCACGTTTTTTTATAACTTTTTGCTTTTTAAGGAATTATGAAAAACGATGTTTTTTTTTTCAAAATAATGTAATACCATATTAAGTTTATTTTCCTAAAATATTGATTTATTAATTAAAAAAAGAGGAAGCTAAGCATAAAATGCATAAAGAGGAAGAAAAATTCGGATATATTTTATCGTATTTTTCACCCTTTTGCATAGTTAAAAATTTAGAAGTGAAGAAAACAAAAAAATAAACCTTTCAATATATTTCTTTTGTTTATTTAATTATTGATTTTATATCAGGTTTTATCAGCTTCTATGATAGAATAACCTTTTGATTAGGAAATTGAAGAATCGTGGGATCAAATTTAATTTCAAGTTTATGGAGTTGATACACATAAAAAAATCTTACGCAACCTAAATGCGATTTGTATGTATCATAAGTTTCAGAATTTACAATACGTTATAAATTTTACAAGGCATAACCATCTTGATAAATGTTACTGATAAGTCACTTTTCCTCCATCCAATTGTCGTAGGCCGTGGTGGCAAGGTGGTTGTCTCCTCACCAGAGCCGTTGCGTTTGAGGTTCTAGATACAATCCCACAGAAGAACAGTTGTGTGAGATAGTCTGTTGACGTTAAATACGCCAGAGCTAAACTTCCTTACGCTGGTGTGGTGAAAGGTCTTCCAGCTCGGATGTCATCCTCGTCATCTGACCATGGTTCAAAATTACTAGGTCCATCCCAAAATATCCCTAGTGTTGCTTTTTAACGGTAGGTTGTAATATAACTAGACCAACTAAACTAAACCCATCTAATGGTCCTGCGCGAATGTTAAGGACCTTGAATTCAAACAACTTTGCAAATTGGCAAATTATGCTAATTTGTAATCAGATTAATATCAAAGTTGATGTCATATTCGTGAACTAAGCAAAGTAATCTTATTTCTGTAAAGCGGCCAGCTGGCTTAGATTAATGTATTGATAAGGAATTTGTTTGAAAGAGTGCTCAAACTTAAATAATTGTTCCAAAATAGTTTTTTTTTAAAATGGACCCTTGATGAAGAAATCTGGTCTTGCATATTTTTGATTATCAAAACCGAGTATCCGAGTTTGTCATGCCGAGTGTCCAAGTTTGTATTTCGTTATGATGTTTGGCTACTATTTCTGATATACCGCTATTTTGATGGCGATATTTGGCGACGTTATAGAACTTTGTGACAACTAGCACGAATGTTTATTCGGTTATAAATAGTACGGCACCAAATGCTAACGGGTAGGTACCCACAATACCCAGCTGGTTTAGATAAAACGACTGCCGAGGGAGCTGGTACGAAACAGTCTACAATTTAGAACGTAATAATATGTTAAATATTATCACATTCTTGAATATAGTTAACACAAGGATAGCGCATCTTCCCCGCTATCTAGGTGTCCCGGGTTCGAATCCCGTTTCGGGTATTGCTGTTATTTATCTGTGTCCTATCTGAGAGGTGTGGGAATGTACCCCCGACGGTATAAAAAGAGTCTGTGTAAACGAATGCTATGCATGAGTAGATAAGTAGACGCCTAATTGGTCTAAGATGACGTTACTGAAAACAAGTGACGCTCTCTCGACTTGTCTATGACAAGTGCCATAACAAACAACAATACTTTAATATGATTTTAAAATTAAAAGAGAAAAATAATAAAGTTCCATTTCTCAAGATATTATTTTTTATTGTTTATATAAAATGTCAAATGCAGATGTTTTTGAGTATTTAAGTATATTGTTCTTCGTTACTCAGAAATATTTAAAAAAATAACGGAAAAGGATTTTTTAAAGTTATTAATATGAAATATTTAAAAGAAGCATATTTCAAAATTATTTAATTCAAATTTAGAGGAAGCATACTAATAAAATATGTGAAACTATTTTGATTGATGTTCTTAGTACTAGTGAATTTGTTGTAGAAACTAAGCAGCTACTGAAAAAATTGTAATAAAATAGATAAGATATTAATTATTTTAATTTTTCTCTGATCTTTTTAAATAACTACATATAATTTGAAAGGATATTTTGGCATATAATATTTTTACTGAATAAGTTTTCTCGTAAAGATTTTACCACAAATTCTTGTTTCAAGCCATAATACAATTAAACGCTTGCATTACTATTGCTATTACGCTGCCATTAAAATACTCAGAATACGTTTCATGTAAAATCATTCTAAATTCAAGATGTCTCATAAATAGTGGAGTTTAAAAAAAAATAGATATTGTTTACATCGGAGTTAAAAGATGTTTGGAAAATTACTGTTTTATATAATTTAATTTTTCACTCGTATTTTCTTCTATTAGTAATTTCGTCTTGTAATTAAAGAAATGCATGCTTGTTTATTTTATAAATACAAACTTATATAACTTAATTTGATTTTATTATTCCTGCTATCTTAAAGAAAATCTCATTTATCTTATGGAAAGTTTATCATTCTGTTTATCTCATTTATCTGAGTGATAGTTTATCATTCTCTTTATCTCATTTATTTGAGAGACAGTTTATCATTCTCTTTATCTCATTTAAATGAGAGATAGTTTATCATTCTGTTTATCTCATTTATTTAAGAGATAGTTTATCATTCTCTTTATCTCATTTATCTGAGATATAGTTTATCATTCTGTTTATCTCATTTATCTGAGATATAGTTTATAATTCTGTTTATCTCATTTATCTGAGAGACAGTTTTCCGTTTTGTTTATCTCATTTATCTGAGAGAGTTTATCATTCTGATTATCTCATTTATCTCAGAGACAGTTTATCATTCTGTTCATCTCATTTATCTGAAAGATAGTTTATCATTCTGTTTATCTCTTTTATCTGAGAGGTATTTAGCATAGTTGCTGTTATAACTACTGATAATCAAAGGCCAGAACCTACCGTTTTCGTCTGAGATAGCCACTGAAGATTTTGCAGATATTTTAAATTACATATTAACGTAATTATTTTAAAGAAAATAGAAATATTATGGCTAAGGAATTTCCCTCAAAATTTTTGAATGATTGCTTAAAAATCATCATAAAAATTCTATAATTTTTAGTAATATCGATGAAAATGGAAACATAACAATAAGGATTACTTGTAAGACATATGCTGATGGTTATTCGGATCTAAACAAAAATAATGTGCATATAATAAATAAATTTTAGGTAATTTATTTCATAAGATTAGGACATTACAGAAAAAATCATAATCTGAGGGATCATCGTATTTAATAATAATATATTTATCGTTTTAAATGAGAGTGAAATGTAGCGATTATATTTATTATAATCAGATAGTTTTAAACAATTAGTTGGATTAAGGTAGTTGGATGAATTAAGCTTGCTCGACAATCGTCTTAATGAAGAGAAATGAAGTAATTAACCGTGATAAAAAAATGGAAATATTGTATTTTTTTTTTAAACATGGTGGATAGAAAAAAAATATCCGGGAGATGTCTTATCCAATTAGGCTTAAAGATCTTGCATATTTCGGGTTTCAGTTAACCAATTAATAATTATTTGTTTAATGGCTGACTGGATATTTTAATTAAAATTTACATATGGTTGAATGGAATTTTTTAAAATAAAGAATTATTTTTTAATCCCACAAACGATGATGAAGAAGAAAAATGAAGAACAAAAAAAGGAGAAGAATTTTATGAGGAAGCACTAAAGGCAAAAACAACGTACGTTAAATACTTCGATATGTATTGCTGCATTTTATAAATAAATTATACGCCGAGAAATGGCATTATTAATTATTTAATATCAGATATACAGGTAAAGCTCTATATTACTTGTTAAAATGTTTTATGATGAAAAATAAATGTCATTTTATGTAATCTGGGCATAGGTACGACATTTATTACATTAGTCTTATGTGGAAATATTTTTTTTTCATTTACAAACGGAGAGTATTTATTATGATTATAAAAATTTTAGGAATGTTCTTCATTAAATGAAAGAAAAACACACTCAGTTTTCTGCTGGTTAAGTTTATAAGCTATGTGATTAAAATAACATTCCGTCATAACATTTTAAAAGAAAGTTTTGACTTTTAAAAAAATGCTAAAAAGTTATTAAAAAAAGCAGATAATTATTTTTAAATTTGTAATTTGAAAAATAACAATAAGGGATATTTATATTAGGTACTTATATTTCATGATATCTTTGCAACAATTCTTATTAGGTTATTCATAGAGAGAATTTAGTCTGAAAGAATTTATTTGAATACACAACAATCAAAGAGTCAAGCAATGAATTATTATCTATATTTGAATAA
>JAOUZG010005720.1:2045054-2063119 GCA_026289955.1 Argiope argentata | reverse complement strand
TATTTGAATAAGCAACAATCAAAGAGTCAAGCAATGAATTATTGTCTATATTTGAATAAGCAACAATTAAAGAGTCAAGCAATGAATTATTAATTCTCTATATTTGAATGAGCAACAATCAAAGAGTCAAGCAATGGATTATTGTCTGTATTTGAATAAGCAACAATCAAAGAGTCAAGCAGTGAATTATTGTCTATATTTGAATAAGCAACAATCAAAGAGTCAAGCAATGAGTTATTAATTGCCTATGTTTGAATAAGCAACAATCAAAGAGCCAAGCAATGAATTATTAATTGTCTATATTTGTACAATCAACAATCAAAAAGTCAAGCAATGAATTATTAATTGTCAATATTTGAATGGTATTTTATTGATTAAAGAAATATTTTACTAGTGACTGAGCTTTTCTGTTAGCAGGGGGAATATTAATTCATACCTTCTCAACAATCTGCGATAAAATAAGAATGTCTGTGGAAATGACCTCAGAATAACGCTAGATCGATTTTGAAACAAATTTTTAAAAGTCATATTTATTGCCATTTTCAAATTATATTCATATGATAATAAAAAAATAATTTATAACGTATTTAGCTTTCACATTTGCTTACGCTTTCATTCTTTAAAGTTCAAAACATAAAAAAAAGGTTATTTAAAAACTTTAAACCTTATTTAAGCTATGGGGTTTCTTTTATGCGAGCGGTAGAGACAGTGATCACATCCAGTTTTAGTCCCAAAATTTTATTGACATGTAGAAACAGGACACAGCACACATAAAGAACAAAAATACGAAAAAAAAATGTAAAACTATAAAATCAACTTTCAATTCCGTCAGTCTTACACTTACACTTAGATTGACCTCTTCTCTCTTATTTCGTCAATTCTAAACTCCGATCGATCTCTCATCCCTCACTTAGTCAGTTCCAACTCCAACTGACCCCCTCCTTTTCGCTTCGTCAATCCCGGAATGACTTGTTATCTCCCTCGGATTCGCTTCTTAACATTTCTCATTCGCTCTGCAATCCATCTTTCATCGAATCTCTGGTTGGTCTCTCTCCTCGCTCAACCCTTTTCCCTCCGCGTTCTTGCGTATCTCCACAAGAAGAGTTGCTAATTAGGGTGAGAAGGTTTGCCATAATTTGCGGGCCTTACACCTTAATTTCATAAAATCACTTTAGTGCATGTACTTCATTATAACACAAAATCTTATTTTCCGTTTCAAATATAGAATTTACTCTGCTCTTCTCAAAACCCTCAGTGGCATTCGGGGTTCATAAAGGTTTGTTATACACAAAAAGATATCCATTTAACTGAAGGCTATTAATAAAATATAAAATCAGACATCTTCTGAGTGTCCTCAGAAAACTACGTTGTTCTCTAGTGGTCTCGAGATAAATCTCCAAATAGGTGAGCGTATCTAGAGATCTAAGTACTCGCAAGTATGGTTATGCAATCATTCACATTTCAAGAAGGGGAGTAGGAATTTGGCATTTGAATATGGCCGATGCCAGTGGTTTTCATAACTTTGATCAAAGAATGTCCATGATTTTCTATATTGGTAGAATTAAAGGGGAGGGGGAGTATTTTTCAGTGAATTTAGTAAAATATTACCATATAAAGTACTGTACCCTACTAAGATAGATTATAATTTTACAGCACCATAATGTATTTGCTTTTGTAAAAAAAAGTACAAAAACATGCGTTTTAGACGGAAAATTTTGAATATATATTTATCAATGGAAGTTAATGATATTGGTTATAGTTGCCATATTGCAATCTGTCTTATTGCTGACAATTTGTAATGTTTCTGTTCCTACAGTGAAATTATTATACCCTGTACATTTGTATTTTAATATATTTATATTAATATGATTCATTTAACCGATTCTTTTCTTTTCATTAAGCCATTAAAAATTAAGCTTCTGCAGTGTCCTTTATTCGTGCTAATTACACGATGTTTTACAGGAAGTATTTACCTACAATAAGTTTCCCCAACAAGGCAGTAAATGGTTTAAAAAAATCTTTAAATAAATTTCGAACATGCCTTATATACATGATCATATATACATAATATAACGCCATTCTGTGACCCCGGTGCCTCTAACGCTAAATTATCTAACCAGTTGAATGAGCACAAGATGGGAGAAAGAGAGGGGGAAAAAAGAAAATATTTGTTAAAAGAAAGAGAGACGATGCAGCATTCAGGAATTTCCAGAGAGAATGCCATCGATGTCAAATCGTATAGGAATCTGTTCATTTTTTTTTCTGAAGTTATGACTGGATAGAGTGGACATGAATACTGAAACAAATGGTGACTATGGGTAGAACTTACAGGGGAATTAGATTACCAACTGAAAAGAGGGGAAAATTGAAAAATTAAATGGCGAACATATGTATGGCAAATAAACAATCACTTTGGAGTCAGAAATGGATAGCGTCCTTCTGGGTCCTGGGGGCTTGATTTCCATCACGAGATCTGCACTTTTGAGGGACTTTTTAAGTTATAATTTTGGTTTATTTTCGCAAGGGGAATTCTGGTCTCAACTATTGTAGGTCTTGAGGAGGTCTTGGTATTTGTGAATAGGGTTTATTATGAAGTGGATTTTGCCATGTGAAAGAGTATTTGATGCAACTCCCCTGTACCATTCTTCTTCGAGACTTCCTCCTGGCTTTCTCATGTGCCATGAGAGAGGGAGTAGGCTTTCTGTGGCATAGCAAATTTATCCTATTTCCCCACAGCTAGAGTAAGGAGAGTTGGCTAGATGGAATCTGTGCAGGTATGTCGCGAATGGGCCGTGTCCAGTGAAGAAAAGGACATTCGCTTTGTCCCAATGGCAACGTAGAGAAAAACTTTCGGTATTATGTTATGTATGGAACGGTCCGGTTTCACCTTCTTCCCGTTCATTTTGCCACCTTGTCATCATATCGGTTTGGAGGATCTTGATCATATATACAGATTAACGTAAAAAATATATGAATGATTCTTATGAATTTTTTTTCAAGAATATCTTAAACTATCATTACCAATTCGGAGGTGACCGTGGTATAACATTAAAGAAGTAAAATTAGTTTTAAACTTAAGTCTGGACTCCACCCGATATGGCATGGACAAGTTATGCAAAATCAAAGCATAAAAAATATTTATAAATTATCAAAAATAGCTACAAAACACGTTTTGTAGCACACATTCATAAATATTACGACTGTTAAAAAGGGAAAAATAGGATATATTCATAGACAAAACAATTGACTAAAATTATACAATAGAAAATATGTTTTAAAATTTAAAAATATATTAATAAATCATTATACCCACTGTTCCACATTGGTTTATCAATTCTGTATAATATGAAAATAAAATTCAGCTTGCTTCTCAATATTTCTTTGTATATTACATTGGTTCGTTTTCCTCCTGGTGCCAAGACCTATTGTTTGGTCATAAACCTAGAAAAAGCCACTTAAATTTTCCAATGAGAAAAATATTTTTTTCACTTAGTTTCAGCATAGTGGATTTTGAATCGCTGTTTAAAACCAGATGTAAACAAAGAATGTATCGCATGTGCATATCACAGCTCTTATTTGCAACTGCACAGTGTGAGGTTTTCGCGCATGTGTAAATAAGTACAAAGCTCAAATACTGCTGTTTATCTCTGATATTCGCTGACCGAACGTTTTTTCCTCTTCATTTTCCTTTTAGCGCAACAAACTAAGCTTTTTTGCATTTAATATATTTCGGTCAATATTGGATTCCCTTCTTAATGAGATTTCAAGCGTTGTTTAAAATCAGGCATACATAAAGAAAAGTATCAAATATGCATACCAAAGCTCTTGCTATTTTCACATGAGTAGTTTGAGGTTTTAATGCATGCACGAATCATCGGAAAGTAATTAAAATAGCAATTGTAAATCCCTTTTTTTATCATTTTTATATGGCTTTAATGTACTGAAACCTTCCCAATAAATGCTCTACAAAATGGCATACATATCTCTAATATCCCTTAACCATTTCTCGAGTTTTTGTGGTTCAAACATACGGATCCTTTCAGGCAATTTCACTTTATACTGTGTGTAGATAAAATATATGTATTATGTATTTTATTAAAATTTTGAAGAATTAAAAAAATTATTTGTTACAGTTTAATTTGATTTAAAGACAAATCTTTAACTTTTGAGCATATTATTACTTTAGGATTTAAGCAACAACAAGCAAATGGTGTTTGCTCTTTACAACACAGTATATATTCACATTTGGAATAAAAATTCATATTACTTATAGTTAATAAGTGCTGTAAAATTTATCTTTTTTAAGTGATTGTTAGTGAATTGTTAAATAATATAAAATTAAGAGATTCTAAAAATATAAATCTTCATAATTAAATATTTCTACTTTTTATCAAGAAATTAGTTAATTTAAATAAGTAACAAATGTACTTATTCAGGAAATTAAGTTTACCGATTGTCAGTCCCATAGTACAGCCTTATTATTTATGGAATTTTATTATTTATAATGATGAAATGCTTAAAGAAATTTTAAAAATGTTTACTGAAAATGTTTAAAGAAGCTTGCAACAGATTTTTGATGAGTTTTGAGAGTTGAGAACATCAACAATATTACCATCTGTCTCTTTTCTTTATAATATCGCATATTCAACAATTGTTTAAAAATTCTAGAAAGAAAAAAATAATTTAAATTGTTTTCTGATAATCCTACAACTAACAAACTCTGCTTCTGGTTATTGTAAGTCCGATACAATATTTTCAAACTCATTATCTTTGAAAATCTTGCATTCTTGACATATACCTCTGTATAAGTTATAGGAATTACAAGTTTTTTTAAAAATATAAACAATATTTTGTTTACAAAGTTTCAGCAACATTTTGTTGTCTTTTCATCCTTTTTTTTCGGACTAGTTATTCACAAATATATGTTATTTTAGTTTTATCTGTTTTAAAATCACAAACTCGCTATGAACATATAAAATATTTGTATCTTGAACAGCTACTTTTTACAATGCATTGCACTTATCATAGCCAAAATTTTTGTTGTTATAAGTATAACAATATTCTACTTTTGTTTTATTATGTTGGGATTATCTTTTTTTAAAAAAAATCTAATTATTAAATTGAGAATACTATTTTTTGCAAAAAGTCATTGCAGTTTCATAATTTTCCTTCCATTTTACACATTAAATGGTAACAATACTTTAAGTACTTTAGATATTAAGACAGATAAATTAAGATTAAGGTTGTAATAAAACTTCATAATTTAATTTTATATGGAGAAAATATGAAATTAATTATTTAAATTTGATAGTTTCAATAGAGTTAATTGAGAAAAAACTCATGTTTTTTTAAAAAAAATTATCTTTATATTTAATATCTTTTCCCTTATGTATAGTAATTTCGTTTCTGTACATACACTCACAAATATTAGTGTAAAATTCACTTCTTAGAAGTAGCGATTTTTTTAAAGAAGAAAAAAACTGAAGATTTATTAGAATATATCTGACATTTTTTTTCTTTTTCTTATACGAGACTGTGTTCTTTCATTTCAGCTGCAATTTCTGATATATAGTTTTTCAAATTTGGGTATGTTAACATGTGTTTTAAATTTCACCTTGATTCCATGTGTAAATAGGCATCATTTTTATACAATACGCAGTGGAAAAGGAATATTCATGGACGCCAAAACGGCAATTTATAGCCAAGCAGGGAATGGTTGAGTCTATTTTATGAAATTATAGCAAATGTAAATCGGTCCCTTTTTAAGAATGCTCTGCCCACGTGGCTTATAATTGGCCAAGTGTGAATATGGCCTAATAGATATGAAATTCAAAATACCAAACGATATTTTTACTGTTTGTTAAAAACAACTAAAGTACAAACGATTTCATCATAAACGTTATTTATAGGTGAAATATTTTAATACATTCATCATGAATTTACATTAAAGTCTTTATATCTTGTTTGTAAAAATAGCAACAACATCATTATTCGTTATTTTAACACTTTCCAGCATCTTAAAATTCTTGTGTCAAATTCAGATAAGACTATCGAATTACTTATATCATTTTACAGCTCGCGACTAGTTTTATGACCATCATCAAGAGTACGATAGAATAACCAAGGGAATTCCATGTCTTTCTAAAAGTGTAGAGAAAGCAATATTAAAGCTATTTGAAAATAAAAATTCTGAAAAAAATGGTGGCTTGGTATTGTGAAAAGAATACAGAAGAAAAATAATCCTTTAAACGTTGAAAATGCAATAAAAAATTTATTTTTTATACCAAATAATGTACTAATAAACTAGTCAACTATGATGTGATGAAATTGACTTAAGTAACTAGATAAAATTAAATGTAATTTGGCGCCATTACTATGCTTATATCTAAAGAAATTTACCCTTCTGAATTTAAATGATGAATTAAATACGAAATTAAAAATAAAGTTTTTAAATCAAGCAAGATAAAAGCTCATAAAATGTTAGATAAAATTATATTATCCTTTTTAATTAAAAACTTATAAATCTCTAAATTGCATGATAAAAATATCTTATATTGCATTTGGAGACCAAGGAATAAATGAATTCCTTTCAAAATGTTTAATTGTTTTGTGTAGCTTTAATTTTCAGACAAAATTCTTCTATTCTGAAATATGTATATACCGTCATTCATAATTATTATCTATAATAATTAACACAGCTTAAATAATTAATAAAATTCTTTAATACTGTTTTGGCTAGTATTATAATTTTTTAAAAAAAATTGAGCTTTTTCAAAGGTGCTAACAGCATTTAATAAATTTTATCATGAGAATTAATTTGATAAGTGATTTGAATGCAGCACAATTACTTTTATCAATGTAGGCCAAAAATAATTATTATTCTGAAGAGAATATAAAAGTACAACTCTTAATTTACACATTTATCCCAGTAAATGACAAAATCCTTATGCTGAATATGCACTCGACCAGAAATAAGATGGCCATTAAAAAAAGCACGAATAGATAGGCTGGAAAATACTGTTCAGTCGATGGCAAATAATTGTCTCGACGGGTCATCATGCCTCTATATTGTAATTTTTCCTTACTGTTCATGGGTTTGCAGAATTTTGACATTTTTTTAACTTTGTCATTTCTGATGCTAAGTTTATTTTTCCATTTCTTTTCTATAATTTTCCCCTTTTAAGTATGCTATCCTTTCTCTTTTATTTCACCATGTTTCTTTGTGAAAATATTCAGTATTATAAAACGATAAGCAAGAAAAAGAAAAGGAAAAATTCATTGACGCCAACACAGCAATTTATAGCCAAGCATGGAATACCTGAATCAATCTCATGAAATTATGGTAAACATAAATCAGTCTCTTTATGCACATGAGCCGCCTATTGGCAATCTTATAACAGACCGAATGTGCATTACTTCGGATAGCCCAATTTTGTAACTGAAAATAAAAATAATAATAATAAAAACACTAGAAAATATGGCAATTTGATTCTCTAATAGAAGTTGGTCATTTATATACTTATTTTAATTTGAGTGCATTTATATTATTTTATATTATTATACCACACAAATTTGATGAATGTGCATGTATGAAACAGTTATATGTTTGACTGCTATCCGTTAGCACCCGATACAAATTTAAGAATTTTGTTGGTAAATGTTCGCTATCCTGAGCAACATATCTATATATACTCAAATATGTACATCAGTTTGGTACTTTTAACATGGAGATGCAGAACACATACTCTTTATGATGCCGTAATATACAAATTTGTTAATTTATGATGATCATTTCATATTTTATATATTTATTATTATTATGATATATTTTAATGTAGCTTATTTTTATTTTTTTACTTGAGTTCTTCTAGCATTACTATTATATGTGCACTGTATTATAATCATTTTCTGACTCGATATACAGGTATAATAACATCATATTTTTTCAAAAAAAAAACTTTTAAAATTAGTGCAAATTGGCAACCATACATAATCTCAATAAAAAGCTTAAAAATATATATGATCATTTATTGTGAACCTTAAGGCTCTTTGGCAACACAAATTAATTTAAATCCGAATCGGAAGGCCTCAAACCTAAATTTCAATAAATAAATAAAAATGCTGTTTTAAATTTTATGCCATTATTAGGGAGCATTATAATTTTTAAGGCATTGTTTGTCTCAAACTCATTTAAGTCATTAACCAATTTAAACAGCGTTGGAACAATCATGTAACTATCACCATACGCATGCGTCGATGAATTGGGTACATGGTGAACATTCGTGGCAGGCTGTAACTTTTTGCCGATGATAAGTCTCTGAATGTGACAACCATCTTTACTATTTTCTAATAACCCTGAAAATGGAAAACTGATGCCCCAAAAGCAATAAACTGACAATTTTATTCCCGTTTATTTTGTGGCTTCAAAATCCTTAAACCAAAAAAACTTCATGCTCTCTCATGATAAAAACATTTTAACAACATTAAAAATATCACAGCTTTGAAATTTAGTTAGAAATTTCGTTTGTAATTGAAAAATTTAATTTAAATGATTTTTTGACGATAAATAGCGAAATATTGACAACCTTTTGCATTATTTTCTAATAACCCTAAAAGCGAAAAATTGAGGCAACAATCACGAATTTACTGTTTACGCATTTTGAGGCTTCAAAAATCTCAAACGAAACCAATATGTTCTAACGTGATAAAAAAAATCTTTATTAAATTGAAGACTGATACTAGGATTGCCGAAAACTCATTTTAGAATTGAATCTTTATTACAAGAAATAAATGCCGAAATGTGGCCCATTTTGTGTAAGAATTATATAAACATGCCTATTACTGTGAGGTAGTAGCTGATGACCCTGTTCATATAGAAAAGTATCAATCATACAAAATATATATAGTACCTAATGATAATTTAGCTTCAACTTAATTTTAAAAATAATTTAGATTGGATATTCTAATTGTTGCAACAACATTTTATGTTTTCTGATGTCCTAATGATCAATAAGAGCCATTATGTTTTTATGCAGTTGACACCATTTCTCAGACCCCTATGAATATATGGGTTGTGTGAAAAAAAGGTTAATTTAATGCATTATCGACATAAAGTACCGAACGCGCATATAATACAGGGTGTACGTAAAGTCTACATCTATTTTATATAAGGGGTTGAAATAAAATAAAACTTCAATGGCATATTGTTGAAGAATTATTTTAATCTGCAACTCGTACATTTTCTTCCTCTGATTGCCACATACACGATCAAAACTAAACTAATTTGATTCCACATGAGCACCATCGACATCTCTGCGCGTCTCAAAACGGTATGCTGCTTCTCGGAAAACATATTCCAGCATTCGGGAAGCAATCTGTGTCACTGCTAGGGAGATGTGGTTTATCAAATCTCGCCAATTTTCAATTCTTTGGGGATGCACGAGATATTTGATGAAGCCCCAAGTGAAATAATCCAATGGTGTTAAACGTGTGCGACATCTTCGAAGACTTCACGGACTAATTCAACTCCTTGTTGCGGTTTGTGGGACGTCCAGATCTTTCTTCATCAGGAACTGTATCCGTTCTGTTGAATTTGTTGAGCAATTCACGAATCGCTCTATCTGTAGGACCGGGTCTGTTGAATCGTCTTTGAAATCTGTCTCCAATCACAGTACTTGTTTCCCCAGATACGGAGTTTTGCAACCAGGATACGTTCTTCTATATTCATAATTATTCTGCCTCTGCAACAAAAAAAATTCCAACCATTAAATCACAAAAATATATAGGGAATAGTAGGCTTAGGATACATCCTGTATAGAAAAGAAAAGAAATTGTGAAATCCCATCAGTTTCAAAAGATTTATTTAGAAATTATTTCAATTTAATTTTTTAACTCATCAATTAAGGAATGCAAACTTTTTCCCTCTGCCGGCGGATAATCGATCAGAAAATGAAGATAAAGAACTAATTACTGAAGGAATGATACGTGACATAGATGATTCAGTGAAAGATTCGTGATCAATTGTTTCTCCTTTTTTTATGAAAATCGTGTCGAAGTTTTTGAGAAAATGCTTTCATCAAACATGTATAAAAGATATATTTAAATCAAAAGCCATATTCGCAAAAAAGGGAGAATCTTATACCTGATATTATATATTTAACTTTTAATTTTTTTTACTAAAATGAGATGAATAAAATAGTATAATGTTGAAATTGAAATATCTAATTGAAAGTATCTTTAATGAATGTCGTTTACAAAATGTAATGTAATTAATGTTGCATATTTATCTGTACTAATAAAAAAGCATGGTTCCATGTATGCCATAGGCGCTTTACAGGCCTATTCATTTGATGTACAGAATCCAAGTTTGGAACATCAATACTTCGTTGATTTATATTGAGGTCTTCTTAGTAATTTTATTAAATTTTCTACAAGAACTTTCAGTAATTATAAATGAATATTATTTTTTGTTTGACAACGGTACATTCTAAGAATATAATAGCATACACATAAATATCACTCTTTTATGAATTTAAAATTTTGCTTTTTTAATGTTGCAAATGTATTAATTCTGCATTTTTTTGACTTCTGCTTACCTAAATTTTTTTTGAAATCTAATTTCCTCCTGCAGATCGAGATTTTACTCTGCAGCAAAAGTTATTTTTCTTTTATGAAATATTTAATCGATTAATTTTTTTCATTAGTTCTAAACTAAGAAAAGAAGAATTTTTTTAAATACTTGTGTAATTGGCAAGATAATTAAAGAAGCTAAATTTAAAAGGTGGATGACTTGTGCTTTTGTTTTTAAACTCACCTTATTGTCTTTTGTCTGAACTCCGTTTGAAAGGTTCACGTATACAAAGAAAATATACAAGGCAATTAAAATAGAACAGTTTTATTACTTTTCCGTTTTCCGTTCTTGATAAGGTGTTTTCTGTTTTCAAAAAAGAGTACAGGATGTTAAATGAGTCACATTAAAGATGTCCTGCTTGTTTTTCATCTTACATCTCTCTTTTGAAACAGAAAATAAATAATCAGGTTTTAAAATCTCCATGGCCGTTTAGAGTTGGTCAGCTGTTAAATGGTTAAAGTTGTATTATTTAAGAAATCAACTATGGGCATGTTTATATCTAAGTGATTCAAATATGAAATTATATGTTTTAATAACTTTGCTTTTGTACACATTTATTAATTAGATAAACTTTGTTTTAGAGTAGGAATACGATTTTCAATTATATTTATATTGTTTATGTTCTAGGAATCCGAGATTTCATACAATTGTGCTTTAGTTTACAATGCCTAGTTTAATATTTTTAAAATTAATATTGATTCGGTTAATTATTTGAGTATTATTTTAATTTTCTAGTTGAAAACAAATCAGATTATCGTGCACCATCAGATTTTTTTTGCAAATATTTTTATAGTGATAAAATGTTTACTGTTTCATGGAAAGCCGCTTTGCATTTGAAAAAATTATTATGCTGTAGTCTGAATACTTATTCTAATAGACATACGCAAAGAAAGACAATATTTATTCTTTTTCAAACTGTGTATGTTCATTTTAAATATATCAGCAAATCAAATTACAGTTCTATCAAAAAGAAACATCGATACATTTTAATTAACTACGTACTTTCTTGCGTCGCTTAGGGATAATAAAGCAAAGAAATCTACGAATAAATATTCAGAACTTATGACTTAAAAATATTGTTTCTCTCATTACATATTTAAACTTGATAAAATTCTAAATACCATTCATTAACTTACACTCCATTGTTAAAAGAAAATTATTTTTTTTTACTTTAAACTCATTAAACAAACTCGATTAGAAATTTAGACTTAATTAAATTCTTTAAAAATGTTTACAATTTTTCTTCGTCCTTTTCTATACTTTTTATGCTCCCTCGTTTTTTAATTTTTTTCATGTTTCCATATAAAATTTATTTCAAAATTTTTGCAATCGCGATTACGAGAAAAAATGTTTATTTTTTCTTAATTATTTACTTTTACAGGGATTGGAAGCAAAAACATATTGAAAAGAATTTTCCAAAATAGCAGATTATTGTGTTATGAAAGAGATTTATGCTAATTATTGGCATACTAATTAAAAATGGAATACTCTTGTCTGAAGTTTTTTAGCGCCTTATTTGAACTTTTATAACAAATTCTTTGTTGCAGTAATTTGAGATTTTCATTTCATTGAATGTTTTGAATGTAATAAAATAGAATAAAATGTTTGGATATGTTGATAGGAAGTTTTATAATTTTTGTCAATGATTTTTTATTATCAAAAAGGAAGAAAGTTTAATTTTAAATAATACGCTTTTTCATCTGTTAAATAATGTTTGTTGGCCGAACAAAAATTTATTTCCATAAAGATTTCAGATTCCCCCCTTTTTTTTTAAAAAAAAAACTCATTTTTTTAAATGCAGTCTAGTAAAGAACATATGCTTTAAAATGTGTTTTGTAATGTAGAAATTATGTTTGGAAATTATAGAGATATGATGGAAATTAAGTTGCAAGTTTTCATTGAAATTTTGTCATCAGGTTTATGAAGCTTCATTTTTTTAAAATGTTCTCCTCAAAAATTTGAAATCCCATCAATGTTAAATTCTTTTTTTTCTTTTTTGGAAATTGAAGCTGATTATGCAGATTAAAATGAAATATTTTAAAACTATCTGCACACAAAATAACGCCTTTTAGAACCGTTTAAGTAAGAAAAACGATGTTAAATTTATAAAAGGGTTTAAAATTTGCTAAAATATACATTTCATTTCTGGTTACGCTACGTTTAAATATTAGAAATAGATACATTTCCAACTCTTTATTTAAAATATCAATTCTTAACTGTAAAAACATTTTTTTCTATTTTCGTATTGTTTTTTTAACATTGATTTATTAATGAGACCAGAAAAATTGCCCTAAAATTGTAAGGCAATTCTGGTAACCCTTCTCATCCCACTTAGCAACCCTTCTTGTGGAGATACGCAAGAACTTGAGGGAAAAGGGTTGAGTGAGGAGAGAAATCAACCAGAGAGAGTCGATGAGAGATGGTTTGCAGAACGAAGGAAGAATGTTGAGAGGTGAATAAGAGGAAAAAAAAACAAGTCATTCTAAAACTGATGAAATTGGAATATTATGGGAAAGATTATGAGATAGATTGGATGTGATCATTATCTCTACCGCTCACATAAAAGAAACCCCACGTCTCTCAAAATTGAAAAGAATGGGAAGATTGATTTTGTACTTATAATATTAACATTCATGCTACTTTATTCTATTTTAACGAAGCTTCGATATTATAGAAAATGATGATGAACGAAATAAAGTGTGAAGATACTTACGTATTATATCTTCTCAGCCAATGATCGCCAACGGTTTAGTAACTCATTGGCGGCGGATTTAAATTTGGCGATAAAGATCAACGGAATACACCATTGCCGGATTGTCATAGTAGACGGTTCAGCAACTAGTGGCGAACGACTTCACATTTGGCGATAAAGTTGGACGGTATAAATCCTCCTTTTTTTTACTTTTTCTTATACCAATTATATAGAGAACGAAAGTAAACCATCATCAAAAAATTCGAACTCGATATTTTGAAGAATCCCCCCCCTTTCAGTACGTTTTAACCACAAAAATTTAATTTTTCGAATTATATTTGTAATAACTCTGATACTATTTGAGATAAACGAATAAATTTCGGTAGGTTGTCTTCAAATGAAATTTATATAATTTTATCTAATTTATAACAAAATAGAAAGTATGTCTAAATGTAATTGGATCTAATAACTACAAAATGTAAAGATCTTGAACTATAAAATTTAATGCACAGATTATTCTTCTAAATTGTAAATTTGCATCAAATTTTGAACCAAATCTATTAACTGTTGATCGACAATCGGTCTGTATTTTTGTATAGATGTAAAATCTATAATTAAGTGCAATGGCGACATAGATGGAATTTATTATTAATTTTGATCCTCTAAAAAAGAAAACCTTCTGAATATTTGATAAAGTTAGTGAAAGGATTGGATACTTTATGTTTTGCAATTTACATGTAAAATTCACAATAAGTGCGAGAATTCAAACTATAACTTAGATAATCAAATTTTGGTACGTTGCTTTAGCATATAAAGTAAAGATCTTTATCAAATTTTGAATCATATTTATTAAAAGATTATCTTCTTTTGCTTTATATTTTCTCACGCATAAATGCAGTTAAAAATACAATAATTTAAAGAAATTTAATGGAGCTTGTAAACTTATTATTGTAAAAATGAATTTCTACATCAAATTTCAATTTGAACAGAATGAAAAATAGTCGACCAAAAACATTTTCTATTTCCTATACGAATCAGTAGTATCGAATTCTGCTATGCATGAAAGGAACAAAGTAACTTCTTGGTAAGGACTCGGCTGCTTCATTCAACTTGAAGAAAAAATAATATAAAAGAAACCGCATCCTCAAGTTTTGAAAAAATATATTCATTAATAATTTGTGCTTCTTTCATTTAAAAAGAAATCGAATATTATCATGAATAATTATTTATTTATGCATGATCAATGCTAATTTATTGTAATAAAAGTCATAGAAAAGTAGTATTACCCTTTTGTTTTATAAATACATTTAAAAATATTTTTCTAAATGATTTTAAAGGTTTATAAATGTTGTTGTTGTAACTTATGGTACTTGCCATGGACAAGCTCCCCACTGATACAGCAGTAGATTTAAGTCAAAAGGGGTGTCTCTTGTTTTTGAAGCAGCGCCAACTAGGGCCAAGAGTACGACCTAGCTACGCACTCACCACATTTGCTTGCACAGCCCCTTTTCAGAGGGGACACAGTCACACATCTCACAGATAGCACACAGGAGATCAACCATGTCAGAACCGAGACTCGAACCCGGGACTTCCAGAACACGAGGTAGACGCTCTACCTCTGTGACAGAAAGCTGGATATGGTTAATAAATGTAAATTAAAAAATTAAAATTTAGCTAAAAGATTTAGAAAATTACAATGTATTTAATGGAACTTGATACGATTTAATTTTGTTTTTAAAAATTGGTTTATTTTGTAATTAATTATTGCATAAAACTCTGAAAAGTTTTCATGTATTAATATATATATATATATATATATATATTAGTGCTTCAAAAATGCATTATTAAGAATAGTTTTGAATATTGTAATTAAACAGTTTCCGCATTTTAATCAATTAAATAATAATTTGTAATATCCAACACTTTTTTATAGTACGTAACTTCCGGTCACTTGACTGATAATAAGCTATGGGGATTCTTTATTAATATAGAGTTTAAATACATTTTTTATCATTAGATAGCTTGAAATAATTCCAAAAGACTTTCAAACAATATTCTTACTCAGGATTGAATGAAATTGTCTTCAAAAATAAAAGGGAGATTATTATCGATGTTCTCAGAAGATATCTTTTATGGTTCTTTTTTATTACTTACTGGGGGAAAAAACGACAATATCTCTCATCCAATTAGACTAAGTAGCTCACGATGTATATTCCAGTTTTTGGGCCACCCAATTACTAAATTGTTTTTCACAGCTCATAAGGTGTTTTAATTAAGATAGCTTTAGGTTGAATAAAAAATGTTTGGTTAATATTATTAGGAAAAAAAATTACCTTCTTTCGAAATACTGCTATCGATAGTGAAAAAAAGGAGATAAACCAATGAAAGAATACGATTAAGAAGCCATAGTTTCGGAGTAAAAAATATTATTCAGATGTATCATCTCTAGTGATAGAATTGCAGAAATTAAATTATTTGTTGAAAAACCTTCTTATTGTGTAAATTTTGGAATTTAATTCTACATTTATTCTGTAATAATATACATAAATTATTAAATTTTATTGTTATATACACATTTTTTAAATTTATTATACTATTTACATATTTTTAAATTATTACTAATATTATTTGTGAATGCTATGATTAAATTAAATTCTTATTCTTCAGCCTTATTATAAAACAAGATGACATTTTGAATTAATGTTAAATCTGTTAAAAAACGAAAAAAAAAAAAAACCCATTACTCCAAGCGAAGAAGATTGTCTTTGATGGTGGCATATGTTTTTAAAATCTAACAGAATCTGTGAATTTAAACAAAATTCTTACTATAAAATAAAATAATTATAACTTGTCCAGAGAGATTCAATGAACAATAAATTCTCAATTTTTTGAAATTTTAGTAAATTTATGATCATTAAATCTTATTGTGAAATTAATGCGGTTTTCATGAATAAAAGTAAAATAGCATAAAACAAAAAAACTTGTAATTCTGTGTGGAATAATGCTTTTTAAACAAAGGAAAACTTTAAAAAGGTCACTTAGATTTCAATTTTTTATTAGTAATGTCATAAAGAGTTATCTATTTTTAAGTAATTTCTTTAAACACCATTGCTATTCAAATTGTTTTTTTTAATTATTTCTTCCTTTTAAATGTAAATTGACTTTTGGAATTTTAATTCCTTCATGTTAGTTATCTTTCTAATTTTTTCTTATTTTATTTTCGCATTCTCCCTTTCAACAATAAATTCCGGCATCCAGTTTCTATTTTCACACTTTATTTAAATTAAAAACGAAAAATTATTGATATACTGAGCTGGTGTAAAATGCCATTCATACTTACTAACATAGTTTGTTAAAGCTGTTTTAAAGAGTAAAAATTGCAGAATGTTACATAATATTTTTTATATGTTTCCTATATCAATATTATTTACTAAGACGCTTTTTTTCTAGATTGTATTTTTCACTAAAAAACATTCTATTGAATTTATGCCGTTTACATTTTTTAAGTCATTTTTAGTGGCCACCTCAATTTTAAAAGTGGATTCTCTAATGAAACGATTTGTAGTTTAATAAAATAATAGATAAATTCTTTTTGAAATTCAAATATCTAATTAAGGAACTTTCTGACGATGGAAGATTTTATGTTAGAAAAAAGGGAGAAATATAGATATCTAATTTTAACGTAGCCCTTACTCTGTATTTTATTTGTTTGGATTTAATAAATTCGATGAATAATTCAATCACGTTTTACAATTTTATGAAACATGATGGTAATTTTAAAACCTTTTAACTCTTAAAGAAATAATATTTGAAAAAAAAATGAATTGTTTATTTCACGTACAAGTCTTTATAATTTTGAAAAACTATTTTTCAGAAACAATTCTGTAAAAAAATATCATTATGCAATAAGGAAATGTTTCGTTTTTATCTACAAGAACCTTTCACAGACGATAATTATTTTTATTTCTCTATTAAATTGTAGAGAAAGTATGGTAAATTGGATTTACGTTTATACTATATATTTTGAACTTTCAAGTAGAATAAGGTTTGTAAATCTACGCGATCACGTTTATAACACTTTCTACACTTTTTTAAGGGGATATTTTACTAAAAGCACCAAATAGAGAATTTTATTTTATAATATTGCTTTTATTCCATCCATCGAATAAATATTCGGAAGTTATATTTGAAATAATCTCTTGGTCTAGTCTTAACTGTTTAATTAGACATTTTCTTACTAGTTAAGTAAAAGACATAAGCATATTTCTATAAATAAATAAATAAAATAAATGAAAAGAGCATTTAAATATGAAAATACACATGCATCTATAAAAATTATAGGAATTTATACATAACGTTTGATATACAAATCAGAAGGAAATTTGTATGAGAAACGATTTTGCCCTCAATTATATTTTGTGTCTTGAAAATGCTTCCATTGGCCATCAGTTATATTTTGTGCCTTGACAATGTGGTCAACTTGCCATCAGTTGTATTTTGTGTCTTGGAATGCTACAGAAGGAATAGATGTACACTTAATAAACAATTATTTTCGTCTTTATTCAGTGCTGTTGTTGTTGTTGTGTCAAATGGCACTTGTCATGGACAAGCCCGCTACTGAACCCAGCAGCAGATTTAAGCCGAATGAAGCGTCTCTTGTATTTGAGTAGCGCCAACTACGGCCAAGAGTGCGAATTTGCTACACACTCACCACATTCGCTTGCACAACCCCTTTTTACAGGG
>JAOUZG010005720.1:2032316-2044654 GCA_026289955.1 Argiope argentata | reverse complement strand
CTTCCGATTAAAAATAAAAGTTATGCGATAATTCTATGTACTCATTTGAAGAAATATATTTATTTCTTGTTTAAATTTTGAACAATTCCGACTTAATTACATTAGTTTTGCCTAGAGCTAATCAGATTTTTGAAAACTGCATAATTAAAACTTTAAATACATATGCCATCAAACACGAAGTATATATATATATATTTATTATTATTGTACTGCATTTGCAATCCATGCATTACTATACACTTTTCTTTAAAATATATTTTAATCTGCAATAAACAAAAAAAAATCTGTAATATACGTATTTGTGTTTTATTGCAATTATCACTGGATTTATTTTGTTGAAATGAAAATTATAGTATAATTTAAGATTATATATGAAATGTTACCTGAAAATAAAAATAAAAATAAAAATGCTCACAGCTTATATTTTTTTCGGTTGGCTGATTTATTTGAAAGTAAAGCAAATTTATTGAAATTGCTTTTGCTATTTCATATAAGAATTATTTTTATTATTTACAAGGTTTTTTTTCCTTCAAATTATTCTATAATAAAAAAAAGAAGTGAGAAAAAAGAGAAATGGCTTACACATTTGCTTGGCAAATAATAAATATGCAATCAATATGTAAACATTATAAAAGTTTGCTAATTTTTGGAATTTTGCACTTTTTAATGATGATTAGCAAAATTCATTTTATAATATCGTAATCACCTGTAGTGACAAACTTTATCAACTAAAATATTGATTGCATCAAATTTCAATTCAATCTTTTATTCATTAATTGACGTTCATTACAGACTCAAAGATACATCTTATGTTTCGAATTGTGAACGAATTTACTGAATTCATGAATTCTCTTAATGGAATTCACCCTATCGTATCATGATGTCATTCGAAATGTAATTTAATGGCGAATTTATCCTCTAATGGGTTGCTAAGTGTTTTTGACACATCATTTTTCTATTCCTTATATAAGATGAAAATATAAGGAAAAAATCTTTTTCTCGTGGAAGAAAACTACAACAGTAAATATTTGATGGAAATTCTTTAAGTTTTATTGAAACAATAATAGAATTGAGAAGCTATGGATTTTATTGTTGTTTCTTATCCCTGTTACCAACCTGTTACCAGAGCTAGATCAGGTCCATGAACTCATTCACCCTGAGAAAGTCCAGTACCAGAAGGGGATCATGAACCAGGTCCTGCCTGGTAAGCCCAGGACAAGATAAAATGCGGCCAGGAGAGACCTGTGCAGAAGAACATTTAGTGCAGAGTTCGAATTGTATAGCATCTCCGGCAAAAGTCCTTGATAATAGATGGAATCACTAAGGAAGCGGGTAAGAGCAGTTTGATCCCGTCTTCTACTGCCCCGCCACCAGATCGCTTACTCTGATACCACGAGTTCACAGGCGAGACCATGCAAATGAACCCATTCGTAGCCTTGGGTTTAGAAAAGAACTCCATGTAAGTAAGAGAGGCGGCAGGCTTATTGATCTCGGAGTAACTAGTTCTATCCAAACTGTTAGTCTTTTCATTTCCAGCAACGTCGACATGAGACGAAATCCACTGAAAGTCGATCCGATGAGAAAGGGAAAGGTGTTTTAGGTTCATGAGAGTATTTACACTAGTACAGTCCCTCACACTATGCCAATCGGCCATGTGTAGACAGAACTACTGTCTTTAAAGATCCCAATAGCTTTAAACTGCGGTAGTTACAATTTTATTGCAACAAAGAAAAGTGTTGCTGAGATTTGTTGAGAAGTGTTAATGGATGTATACTCTTATGTAGCATAGTGGGGTATATAGCGTAGCTCCAGGGGGAATTGAGATTTTAAATGCATGTAATGAACAAATACAATTTTTTCCTTCCTTATGTAAACTGCAAAGATAAGGAATTTTTTTTTTCTTTTTCGTGGAAGGAAATTATAACATTTAATATTCGATGACATAATGTTGAACTCTTTTATTTTTATTGCAACAATCAAATGTAATGAATTTTTAATGCAACTATCAAAATGTGTAATTAATGGATTTGAATTATACCGTATCATAGTTGATATAAAATGTATCTTAACGGAGAATTAATAATCTAAGTGCGCGTTGTTTAGAGTGCTCTTGAGTCATCATTTTACATTCACAGGCCAATAAATTAGAAACTGAAGTTCGATGTTTTATTGGACCCTCTTCTGCATGAATAACTACTCTGATTCGTTTGGGCATCGAGTCTACAAGCTTCTGGAGAGCATTTACATCCGGAGAATACCATGCATTGGCCATGCAGCATTTTAGATCTTTTAAATTACATGGAAGAGGAGAGTGCTGTCGGATGCGTCTTTCCATCATATCCCCACATTTTTAATGCGGTTAAGATCCAAGCTATACGGTGGCCAGGGAAAGTGTTGGAAGTCAGACTGATGCTCATCGAACCAATTTTAAACACTTCTGGCATTATGGTATATGAAGTTAACCTCCACCATCAAGTGCACCCTGCAACATTGCAGGATGCACTTGATCTGCCAGTCTATCTTGGTATCGCATGGCTGTTTGCTTTCCCTCGAGGAACACCAGGACATCACTTCCGTGGCAGCAGAACATGCTCCATATCACGATACTCCCTCCAGACCTTTGCAAAATTTGAGTAAGGCAAGATGGATTCATTGTTTCGTGGGATTCTCACCAAATTCAACGTCTTCCATCAATGCAAAATAAGGTATAGCCTGATTCACCCGATCCCATTACCCGTTAAGTCCTATTTTCAAAAATTATCATGGAAAAATTCTAAACTTTCTCCTTTTTTGGTTTTATCCTCTTAAAATTTCAAAAAAATAAAATAAAAATTGCTTTAAAGAATGCAGTTAAATGATTTTGAAATTTTCCAAATCTTATAAACGGCGAATATTTAAGAGGATTATGATTGACTGAAATGTATTTTCAATCAGCAGTTATATATCATTATGATATTTAAAAAATATTTTGGTTTTAAATATTATCGTATTCAAAAATATTGTGGCAGTGAAAGTTGTAGAATAATTAGTAGGTTCTTATTAACTTTGTTATTTCATTCATTTGACTATGATTAATGATTCTTGTGGCTTTTAAAAATTTCACATGGAGGTATCTCAAAAGAGGTCTGTAAGCAGGTAATAAGCCATAAGTCAGCAAATTTTTCTTCCTTGGTGGTTATAATAATGGCGTGGGATTGAGTTACCTTCATTTCAACGAGGAATCGAGAAGTAGACGCCAGGACTTTGCAGTAATGAAGGATACTTTCTTAAGAAATGGTTGTTAGATTAAATGCCACGGTGACAAGTCAATCTGATTAGCTTTACGGGAAATATTTTAAAACTGTGAGTGATAAGAAAAATGATTGCTTACGAATAAAATATAAATACATTATATTTATTCCAAATTTATTTAAAAACTGTAATTCGTACTGCATTTTAACAAATATCTCTTTCAAGAAATGTTGAATGAAAAATTACCTCTAGGGGCATTCAACGTCTATTTTATACAAAGCAACAAAGGTAATTGTAACTTGGAGAAAATTCTGAAACTTTTAAGCCATATAAGATAGTATTTGCAAGCAATATTATGATCAAAGAAATTCAAGTTTTGAATCATTGTACCTACGAAGCTGTTAAGCAAATGATAAAAAAATAATATAATTAAATATAATTAAAACTCCGAGTTTTTTGTTACCTGTAAGGATTAAAGCAGGTAAACAAAATGAAGCTGTAATGTGTCTGAGAACTCAAAAACACAGACATCTTAGTTATTTAATCTTGAGGAATTAAACATGATGTTCATTAACTTTCTTTTCAATCATTAGAAGAAAATTACTATTTATAAAGCCATTACGCAAACTTGGTTAAAATTTTATATTTAATTAAAGATTTATGATTGTTTCTCCCCCTCTTCCATCTTTCTTTTCATTTTTCGTATATATATGTCTAGAGTTTAACAAATGATGAAACCTATTTTTGTTTAGAAATGTATTAAAGATTTTTGGAAATAAATTAAAACCACTAATACCTATTTTGAAAGTTAATTCATTCCTTCTTAAAAAGAGGGAATTAATTTTTTTATTATAAAAGAATAATTTTCAAATAATGTGTCGTTGTTATTTCTTAAAGGTATTGTTTGAGTAATTTGGATTAGTCTAAATTTTGATGTTTTTTTTTCAATTAGAAACGTATTTGCTTGCAAATTTTTTCATAAATATTCTGTTGGTATGAAATTATGATTTATATCTTTGAAGAGGAAAATAAAAAATATTCTTATTCGAAAATCCAAACAAAGTATTTTTTTCCCATTCATATTTTTACAGCTCTGAAATAAATTTTAAAATATTTTAAATAAAGTTCAAAATATTTTGACTCAATTTCAAAATATTTTAAATAAAGTTCAAAATATGTTGACTCAATTTCAAAATATTTTATAACACTAAACCATTATAAATTTAGCGATGAAGTAATTATGTGCCAAATTGTTTAACTCTAACTCCAATGATCAGGCCCATAAATTACTTTATGATTTATTTTATCTTAATGATATACCAACGTATAACATTATGATATAAAAATTTATCATTTTTTTGCTATGCAACGTTCAATTATCCTTTATTTTATATTCTTCCTTCAATATGGCATTTAGTGAAATTTCACTTATAACACTACAGTAGTACATTCCGTTATCATTTTAAATTCAAAGATTGTTAAAAGATTTTTAAGGCAATTGAACAAATTTGTAATTCAATTTTTCAAAAAAAAAACTATTAAATATTTATTAATTAATTAAGTAATTATTTAATTACCATTATTATTATTATTATTAGAAATTAAGTACTAATTATTATTAAAAAATTTATTATTATAGTTAAAAATTAATTATTTATTATTATTGAAAAATAATTAATTAGTTATTTAATTAGATTAAAATTGGTATGTGATTTTAATACTTTGTAAGCTATCATCCAACTTTTAATTGTAATAGTTCTGGCTATTCCAGAACTAGTTAATAAGATATATAGAAATACAGTGCTAAACTGATAAAATCTGGTAAATAGATCTAATTTGAAACTTAAATTTGAGTGAAATTTTTAATCTTAATCGTTTGATTGCTTATTGCTTATTGGTATATATATATAGATACATGCATTTAAGCCTGATAACTTACGAAACAAAACAACCTATGTAAATGAAATTGGATAGTTTGCTCTAGTATTTAAAATTTAATTCTGTATTAAATTTGTAATTAAATCCTCTAAGATGTGAAACAAAACAATTGATGTCTTTATACATCCTATAAGAGATTGGATGTCTTTATAAATCCTATAAGAGATTAGATGTCTTTATACATCCTATAAGAGATTGCATGGTCTTATACATCCTATAAGAGATTGCATGGCTTTATACATCCTATAAGAGATTAGATGTCTTTATACATCCTATGAGAGATTGGATGGCTTTATACATCCTATGAGAGATTGGATGGCTTTACACATCCAATGAGAGATTGGATGGCTTTACACATCCAATGAGAGATTGGATGTCTGTATACATCCTATAAGAGATTGCATGGTCTTATACATCCTATAAGAGATTGCATGGCTTTATACATCCTATGAGAGATTGGATGTCTTTATACATCCTATGAGAGATTGCATGGTCTTATACATCCTATGAGAGATTGCATGGCTTTATACATCCTATGAGAGATTGGATGGCTTTATACATCCAATGAGAGATTGGATGGCTTTACACATCCAATGAGAGATTGGATGGCTTTATACATCCTATAAGAGATTGGATATCTGTATGCATCCTATAGGAAATGGGATGTCTGTATGTTAGTGTATTTCGCATTTCACACAAAAATACACTCCTTTAAACAACTGAAACTGGCATGTCATCCTTTTACTAAAATTGTAGCATTGTTAAATCATAGTTTGAATCGATTGGGAAAAAACGATTACCAAAATTCAAATTGTTTTTTTATTTCACTTACTAATCACAAAATGTTTAAATGGAAGACTATAAAAATGAATATCTGAGTACACATGGCATTTATTGCCTTGACCAGGGTGGATAATTTTATTGAATAAAGAGGAATAACACTTTGAAATAGAATCCTTTGGAGAAAATATTACCAATTTGCCTATAAAATTAATACCTATTCCTTTTATTAAAATTTGGAGTTATAATTTAACGTGTTTATAAATAAATAAACAACTTAAATGAATATCTGTCGCGTGCTCACTGATGAGAAAAGTTGATGTGTCATTTTAGTATCGTTTTCTTAATTCATTCCTAAAGATATATCGATTAGCTTTGAACCGTTTTCTCTCTCATATAAAATTCCTCTCTAAATTGATAATGCTTTATTCGATGATAATTATTCAAGATTCACGCTTTGTTTCAGATGTTTTCTATTCAATTCCGAAAGTTTCTATTTCTCTCTCAATATCTCAGATTATGATAATTCTATTATCTGCTTCTTGACAACAATTCGCAATATTAAGTAAATGAAGTGAAATGGGTAGAATTTAAGGATGTATATTATTATACTGAAATAAAGGTATTTAAACTATAGTAGATGGGAGTCATAGTAGAAAGTTTAGATTTTAGGGAGTGTTTTTAATAAATATGATCACTTTAGCATTTTTATAAAGCTTTTCCCTGGCTAGAATGTTTTTTTGTTACCGTTTTTTGTTTGTTTGTTTGTTTTATTTCTACTTTTTTATGAATTCCTTATTAACTATTTCTTTCAGAAATAAATATGTAAAAGAAGATCCTTTAAATAGATTATTTCCACTTGCCTTTCAAATGTTTTTTTAAATTTATGTATTTTTGACAGTAATGTATATGTATGTTATGTATGTATTTTTGACAGTAATGACATATTTTGAAGTAATGTCAAAAATTTTAGAAATTATGTAGCACATTTTCGCTTAATATTAAAAAATAATAATAAGAGTGTATAGAAAATTTGTTTAGAAATAAATGTTATTAATTTACTAAAAATTACTTTTGACTTTCTAACATTATAATTTAATATCGTTTATTTAATCCTTTACCCTCTATAGTATATTAAGAAATCTGGTAATAAATTTCCATATTTACGATACTTTGGGAAATTCATTAGTAAAAAAAAATATTTGAAATGTTGATTAAATTAATTATTATTTTAAAGTTAAATACAAATAAAACATTCTAATCCAGTATCAAATTTTGAAATCGTCATAGATCTGCATACATTTCCAAATTGAAAAAAAAATTAATTTACGTTTATTATATGTTATATTTATGTTTTGATTATTATCCAATACTCTGTTGAAAAATTATGAAATATATTATTGCATGTTTTTAAGTAACCTTCCAATAATTTTGTAATTTTTCGCGGAATATGCCAATTATTTTATTATTTGACTTTTTGGCGCCCTTAATCTGGCATTTAAGAAAAATGATTCACTAATAATCTTCAATGATTGCCAGTTTAAAAATATTGTGACTCGTTGATTACAAAAGGATTGGTTTTTGGAATCACACCTACTATCTAGCTGGATAATATCTTACAATTTTATAACTAGGACATTGGGAATAATTTATGTAATTAGATAGATTATTCGACCGCATCCTGGATTAGGGGTAGCGCATCTTCCCCGCGATATGGGCTTCCCGGGTTCGAGTACCGGTTATGGCATGGTTGTTCTTCTATGTACTATCTGAGAGGAGAGTGAATGGATCTTCTTGTAAAAAGGGGCTGCGAATGTGATGAGTGTGTAGCTAAGTCGTACTCTTGGCCCTAGTTGACTATTCTTCAAAAATAAGAGACGCTCATTCGTTTTAAAATCGCTGACGGCTGTCAAATCTTTTGTCCATGGCAAGTGTCATTATTAACAGCAACAACAAGATATATTATTCAAATCCAGATGTAAAGCCTGGTATCAAACGGGGTAAAACAACCTGCATCTAACCTGCATTTCAATTTGGTACTCAAAAATGTTTTTGAGGAAATCCTGATAATCAAATATATGTATTGTTCCACTTTTCGAGATTCGTGTAGATTTGGAATTGATGAAATAATCTCTTGAAAATTTCAAGGAGTTTATTCTTAGAAAATGCAGAAAATTGTAGCAGCTACGAGTCACAATTTGCAGCTTCAAATCAGGTTATGCAACAGGAAACAGTTTCCAAACACAGAGGTTTCTAATAACTCAGGGATATAACAGCTTCTGTGCACTGGATTAAAATTCCAATATACACAACTCTCTAGTAAGCATGGTCAATAGGGCGATGGTATTTATAGTTAACCTGAAAATCCAGGATTTTCTCTTAAGGTCTAGAAGGTTCTATCCTATATCGCTTAATAATGATCCTAGAGCTTAAGTGGTGGAATTTTTCGAAACTATTTTTAGCCACATTTCGCCAAATATTTACCAAGTTGCCTTTTTTACGTAAAATAAACCTAAATTGAATTATTTACGGCCTAGAGTTTAAGTATTTCAGATCTATAAGAGATATTACAAGACGAATACAAATATTTACTGATATATTTACAAAATTTATAATGATATGATAAATTTCGTTGAAATTAAACACGATATAACGCAAAAATATTATTCGAAATGCGAGAAACAATCATATTTTTTGGTATAAAATATGATATTTCTATTTGTAAAATAATTTTAATTAAAGAATATTTGTTACTTTTTAAATAAAATGTTTTTCCTCTTTTCATTTTCTAACACCGATTTCAACAAAAGCTTCTATTTCACTTTCTACTTTTTTAATTAAAAGGAAAACAACTTTTTCTTTGAATTAGACGATATTCAATTGAATAGCAAAAACAAAATCCTGGCCTAAAAGTTCTGAACTTAATCATTATTTAAGAAAGTTTTAGTGAAATACATTTTTGCAAAGAACGCACAAAATCGTAGCTACAGATTTTTTTAATAAATATATTTTTAATGCATTCTTTTTTCCCTTATTTTTCAACAACAGGGGTATTTCTCGATGTAGAATATTTTCCATTAAAATAATTAAAAACGTGTCGAATCTTTGAAGACAAAAATGGACTTTCGTTTTAATCCTACAGTTTTAAGTATAATTAAATGTTTACAAAAGATGTCGACTTCATTAAAAAAAGTTGCGCTTATCTAATCCAATTAAATCTAGAGTTTTAAAGAAAATAAATATTTTTAAATTCGAATAACTCCTTTAAAATAATTTGAATGCAAAAAAAGAGAATATTTTGCGATGTTCGTTCTAGAAGGAGGAAACTGAACAAATTAAAATAATAATTTAAGATCTTTATGAATTATTATTTGGATAAATTTTTTACTTTACTCAGTTTAGATATATTTTAATCAATCAAAAAATATTAAAATATTAACTAAATAGTGTGAAGGAAATTTTGAAAACGATTATTTAAAAAAAATTAATTGCTTTAATAAAAATAAATCCAACTAAATTGTACAAAAATGAAATGAATAATGAAACGAATTTTAAAGCTTACATATCATTTAAAATAGTTTTCTATAATAAATCTCTTCCTGAATTATTATTTGGATAAATTTCTTACAATATTCATTTTAAATATGTTTCAATCAATCAAAAAATGCTAAAATATTAACTAAATAGTGTGAAGGAAAATTAGGAAAACGATTATAAAAAAAACTATAGCTTTAATAAAAATAAATCCACATAAGTTGTAAAAAAAGGAAATTAATAATCAAACGATTTTTAAAGCTTCTATATTATTTTAAATAGTTTTCTATAATAGCCTGATAAATAAATTAAATATAATTATGACATTTCTAAAAAAATATTTTATTTATAATCGTACAAACTTAGATGACAACATAAAATATTGCCGATTTTTCGAATTTTAATCACGAGAACTATTAACAAATATTTATAACTATTTTATGAAAAGAAATAGAAATAGAAAATTTAAATGAGATGAAAAGAAAATAGAACCTCTTTAAACCGAATGATTATAACCTGATAATCAGTTTGTTTAAAGATTTATTTCAATTTTTTTGCTTTAAGAATATATACATAAATATAAGCTTGATACTGCCGTTAGTATATAGATGCTGTGAATAAAAGAAATGATTAATAAAAGTTTACTAAATAAGTTTTTAACGAAATAACATTTTATTAAAAAACTGAATAATATGTGGTTCGTGAAGGGAAACTTCAATACTTTCCCTTCATGAACTAAATATGTTCTATCCCTTCTTGTTTTATTTACTATAATAAGTGGTAAAGTATTTATGTGAAGTAAACATCATGAAGGGAAAATGTTAAAATTTTGGAATTGGATTAAGAATGTAATAGAAAATAATCGTCTGCCCATTTGTTTCTAAATAAACATTCTTTAAACATATTCGTTAAAATCTCCAAAAAATTCAGAATTAAAACCCCATTTTGTCTAGGCTTAAATGATAGAGTAGAAAATTTTTGACAATTTTCCTTTTATTTATACTTTTAATTTTCTTTTTATTAAATTCCCTTTCCCTTTACTTCGAGTATATTGAACCACATTGTCCAAAGTAGGTAGCCAAAACCTCTAAAAAAACACAAAAAATGTAACCGATATCACTAAAAAAAATCTTATTAGCAGAAGTTTTTCTAGGCAGTTTATTTTATCTGCTAAATAATTAGTAAATAAATTTACAGTGCTATATTTGATTGATTTGTTTTATTGATATGTGATCAAATTTGTTTTATAATTACAAAAAAAACTTGAATCTCACTAATACCATACAGAATTACAAATTTCTGTTTTACATTGCAACCACTCTAAGATTACATAAACAGCATACCGAATGGAATGTATGACATGTTTTATTTTAAATGATATTCAGAAAAGTAAAAAGAACAAACCTCAATAAACAAGTTTGTGTCATTCCTAATCCAAATATACCTCCGATTCTTTTGTTCTTATAAGAAAACAATTCAAATGAGTTTTTCTATGTTTCAAAAGTTTTTTTTGCATTCCTCCAGAAGCATGTTAAGTAGTTTACCTTCTGTTTGTTGCTCCTAAAAATAAAAAATACAAAATCGAGCCGTCTCCGTTTTTTGTTATTTCACGGTATACTTGCTTTTAGAAAGATCTCAGTAAAAAACGCCTTTTTTATAGTATAAAAGTGCTTTTCATGCAGTTCCGAAACAAAATGAAATGAAATTGCTTTATCCGGGATAAGTTTTTGTCTGTCAGTTTTAGCTTTTTTGTATTCACATATAGAATTTTATGTATAGTGATGTTCGTTTTTAGTAAGTTTTGGATTTCCCCAGATAAAATTGGATTTATAAACTTTTTCCTTGTTTGTCAGTTGAAATATTGGTAGCTGTAAAAGTATGGAGGCATTAGAATTATATATATAAAATGCCTCAGTCGAGATTATAAGCATGAGGTTGTTTTCTGCATGCAACTAGAAATGGCTCTAAACTAGATGCTATAAAACCCATACATTGCTATTTATAAAGTAGTATAAAGAAGTTGTAAAGCTTTTCTACCTTTCTAAGAGACACATGTTTGACCATTATTACATCTGGCCAGCTGTAGGACGATTCTTCTCCGTGTGACTCTTTTCCTTCCTTTCAAACGGAGAATTCTCCCCCTTCATGGGACCATCTGGGCTTGAATCGAGTCGAGATAATGAGCCACACGTGCGTTTTTTTGGACCTCTATGGAAAGAAATTTTGTCAAAACTTCCAGATATAAGTCTTTCCTTATTGTGGAGGGTCTGCTTCGAGGGTGGATGATTAGCAAATATTTTTACGGTCAACTGCTGACCACTGGGAATATTTCTGAAGAATTATCGGATGATCGGCATCTCCAGCGCACCAATGCGAACATGAGAGGTGGAGTTTGACCGAGAAAAAAATGGAAGGTTTTGAAAGTTGGAGGAAGAGCTTCAAGCTTCTGATTAATGATCTATCCGGAATTATATCTGTAGATCCCTTGAGCTACCACGGCAGTAGCCGGATACGCTAACAGCCTGTTAGTTTTTCTTTGTGTTAGTAGAAGAAACTGTTAACCCAGATGTAAATATTTCCAACATATTAACTTAGATGAGGATGAGTTGTTTTTTTATTATATAAAAGCTGTAAATAAAACCTTGTGCTTGCAAGCTATCCGTTTATTTGATCAAAAAGGAGCAAGTAATTACAGTAGCAAGGCATCCTTTGATGCTTCAACCTTTTTTTCTGTATCCATATCAAAATTACTAAACCATATCAAAATTCCTTCTTGGGCGATAGCCCTAATTCCTGAACTGCATTTTTAAATTCAGGGAGATGTGAGATTGAGAGATTACAATAATTTTTTTTTT
>JAOUZG010005720.1:2012844-2030520 GCA_026289955.1 Argiope argentata | reverse complement strand
CACACACACACACACACACACACACACACACACACACACACATTAGTATTTTGTTAAGAATTAATCACCAAATTTTAAGAATAATTAAGAATAATTGTTAATTTAATGTTCATGTCCCTAAGATTAAATAAAAATTGATTTGAAATATTTTACTGTGCATTACCACCTTTTTCTTTCTGTATTGTTAATTATCTGTAATGTTTACCTCTGATAAAACCTCGAATTTTTACTGTTAAATGTAAACATGACCTCTTTCCACCTTTCCTTTCCCCCTATTTTGAAGAATTAAACTCATCCTTACGCATGCACAAAAGCACGATGGGTTTTAGAATTCGTTGTCAAACAACATCAGAAATGAAGTAAGAATTAAGACTTCGTACTCCCATGAATATGTTTTACATATTCTGCCAGGGCGTTCCAAATTCAAACAAATTTTGCTTATAATTTTAAGCAAGCAATAGAATAGTACTTAATTTACGATTCCAATCACACACACAAACATACACACAGCATTGACAATGTTCATTAACAATAATTATGATGATTTATTTTGTGTTTTTATCACAATTTCTTGCTGTAGCAAGAATTAAAAAAAATCTAAACAATACAATGAAAAAAAAATCAGAAATGCCTCCAGCAATATACAGCGCGATATGGATTAGAAATAAGGATATTGAAGCAGTATCTGTGTTTCCTTTTTATTTTCTGTCGAATCGGCTGTTTCCATACAATGGAAGAAAGATCAAAACATTTTTTCCTTCTTTTTATGGAAACAAATTTGTTACTCTTTCGGTTGGACAAATATTACCAATTATTATTTATCTTCAAGCTGTGTAAAACAGCTGGTCAAATATTGAAATCTGTGTTCGATTTACGAACACACACACACACACACACACACACACACACACACACACACACACACCTTTATGCTTCAACATCTTGTATACGATTCGTTATCTGAGGTTGTAGCTCTTCCCTTTCTGCCCGAACTGAACTTTTATTCCGTGTTCTCGTCACCTTAATTACATAAGAAGCCGCATGTTGTTGATTGATTGAGTTCTCAGACATGGAAGACATGTACAAAAGGGGAACACTAACCTTTTAACTATTATTTGTCATGCTATTATTTAACACCAAATGACGTCTTATACTCCATCATGTTGAAAATTTGTAAGAAATACTCAATTTGAAGCAGGAATTTCTATATCCAGCATCATGAGCATGTGATTTTCTTTTCGCTGTAAAGAAGATAAGAAAGAATTATCCTTTTGACATTCTTGCATCATATTAACAAGGAAATAAAAAGAAATGAATCATTTAATTTGTGAGTCAAAAAATGCGTTTTTACTTTATTATTACAGTTGCTATTTTAAGGCAAAACTGCAAATACTGAAAATTACATTTTTTTTCATTTTTATGATAAACACTAGCCGCCTTTGGCGACCAGTCGGTTCGCCAGTATTAATGCTCGCTAATATTTTGTGTAGCTGTTTCTCATAACTTGTTTTTCACCAAAATATTTTTAAACCAAACAAATTTTGATAATCATATAATTCATTTATGGTATTATTTATTATTATTTTCTTCAGATGGTCTGTTCACTGTACTACTCATCTTTCTCTTTCTATCCGATCAATTATTGTCCCGGGATTGATATTTTACTTAAATGGTGGAGGAAAGGTCTAAAATTATGTTTTTATAGAATAATGTGAATCAAATTTTCATAAATGTAAACACACTAATCAAATAAAGACACAATTGGTTTTCAAAAGATGCAAAAGCTTAAAAACAGCTTGGAAAATGCATCGTACAGACGAAATAATGGTGACAAACACTCCCTTCTTTTCTTTTCTATTCTTTTTTTCTTCACTACTTTTCTTTTTACAAACCTTTTTCCCCCTTTGTTATTTTTTTCTTCCTTCTCTGCCCAGATTTTGTTTTCAGCAGGCATAGATTAAATATCCATACAGACTAATAATAAAAGCAACTATTTTCTTTTTTAAAAAAACATCCCGTTATCTATAAATGAAAACCAACTGACTTCGCGTATTTCTTTCTAAACAAATTATAATTTATTACTTCCTGCTATCTCACTCAGTTGGTGTGGGGGAAGGAAATGATGATTTTTGCCGGAAAGTAAGGAAAGTGTCTTTTAAACTATTTTCCACGCAGTTTTTTAATTTTTTCTCTCCATAAGAGCCATCCTCGTGTCTTAACGAAAATATTTTTAAAAAATCAGCCGAATCGGTCAAGCTGTTCTCCAGTTTTGCACTTAGCAACGCATTTCGAGCTGCATTTTTATTAATATAGATTATTCCTCTTTGAAAAGATTATACTTATCTCTGATTCGCATAAAGGTTCGGAGTAAGCTTAAAAACCGTCTTCATACAGATCATAAATGATTGCTGTTATTCAGTGTGTGAATGAATCCTCACGAGAATGACTTTCTAGAATTAAAATACTCACATACACTTCTAACTCTCAGATCTGAGATGTCCTTTGTTAGAACTCACTTGAAATATTAACCTTTGGTAACCAGTTGCTTCACTTCAATCAGAGGTTTTTGAAACATTCAATCAGCCATTTTATGTAATACTCACTTAATAGTTTTTTCAACAAAATAATATTTTTTTGCTAATGTTATTGTTACGTTTTTAGCGTAGCGGTTTCGGATTGAATGGACTTTACTTGAGGACAGCACAAATAAATTCATTTACAGCTATTTACAGTTATTACAGGATGACTTGATAAAGTAAAACTTCAGATAAAATCCATTCAGCAGTCAACAGTCACTAACAGCGTAAATACAAGTCTTACACGCAATAAGCACTGACTGCAAAACAGCTATCTTATAGCACAGCAAACATTAAATCACAGCGAGCTCAATCATACAGCATAAACAGCAAACGTAAACACATATCACTAATAACAGGCGAGAAAAGTAATCCGCTTATCTAACGAGTCGCTATTCTTTCGAGAGAACTCCAAACTGTGGCAACCCGTCCTTTATATAGCCGAGTGAGCGAGTGCCCAGAAGCAACGTGGCGTACCGTGAACGATCTAAGGGATACTAGAATATTCCCTTCGCCAAATCAAATTGACTGGGGCCAAGCTCCTCTTCAACCGCCGCCAATGCTCTCTCCTTCGGTGTTCGCTAGCTTGTAACATTATGTTAACTTCTATAATCATGATAGGTTTATCAACCACTTTCGATAGACATCATATCATGATTAATATTTTGCTATTTCGAAACCATTCACTACTTTATTCATTTAACAATGCTTCTAACTTATTTTCTACCTACAAACATATACCTTTAATAATAGTGCAGAAAAAAGAATAATGTTTGAAAATGGACGCAAGAAAAATCTTTTCACCACATTTTTTTTTAATTTTTTCACCACTACTTTATTCTAAAGTAAAAATTTATCCATAGATAGAGTAAAATTAAAATATGTAAATTAAAAATACACTTTATGATAAAACCTACCAATTTTTCTAATAAATGAGATAGAAATAGTTCAGATATTTATATTAAATCTTCTACCTTAACTTTGAGCAAATCCGTTATTGAGAAAACTTATTTAATTTATATCTGAATTTTTTAACAGTTAATTTAGACTAAAAGATTTTTAAGACTAAAAGACTTTTTAAGAAAACTTTAAAGTTGAAAACAAATCATTCATGGATATTTTGTCAATTATCCCTAAAACAATAACACAATGTCAACACATTTTTAATTACACATGTATACTTTCTTCATTTCAAAATATCTGCCTCTGAAATTATGTGTCTTTGGGTAAAATGGTTTGATCTAAAGAACGTCAACGCTCACATACGCATCTTCTTATATTACCAACATAATAAATTAAATATGGATAAAAAAATTAAAATTAAAAAAAGACAGACGCTTAAAATTTTTAAACCATTTTACTATCATCAATCAACTTTTGCAGCAACATCATTGTTTCTAAACCCCCAAAATTTAATCAGCTCGCTATATTTTTGCATTTCTTCATTGTACACACCATGCTTTGTGGCTCACAAACAGAAAATATACCTAGAAATATTTTTTATCGACACAAACCAAGAAATCTATAAATTATGAAAAGAAATCTATAAATTGTTTTTTAGATATCTAAATTTTAATCTTAAAAACCATTGCTTTTCGAAGACACAATCAGATGGAAACACTGGAAGGATATTAAACTTTAATTTAATGGAAGATTATCTGATATTTATGCTCGAATTCTGTATTGATATATTACAATAGAAACAATTCTAAACAAATTAAAAATCAAAAATTCTACATCATCAAAAAATGAGTAAAAATTCATACTTTAAAGGTATAAAACATAACAAATCTGAAAAGCATTTGATTTATTTTCAAATAACTTTTTAGAAGAAACTTCAATTGCCGAATCTATTAATAGATTTTCAATAGTTGAAGCACTTACATTCAAATAATAAATATATTACTGTATTCAAATTTATTTTAGAGATTTCTGTTTAAAGAAACAAGTCCTTGACATATATTTTCTTAAAAGCATTATTCCAAATTTTTATTTTATTTTATTTTATCGTCTGCATCTAAAAAAGCGATTTCTGGCAGCATTCTTACTTGTTTATTCTTCCGGAATAAAACAAAAGCACTTTGTACAAAGTGCCGAAGCAACAATTGTTTTCCCAAAGATACGAAAAACAACGAACCGAAAAGTTTGGCCGATGCTTTCCCATTGAAATAAAAGACATATTTCACGAAATGCTTCTCATTATTCACGATTCATGATTTTGCGAGTGAATAATTCACCTGTGAATTATTATTTTTTTATTTCCAGAACAGGGATCTAATTGAGTGAAGATACTTCCACTAAATGATATCGAGCACGTACCATTCAAACCAGAGGAGAAGAGCTCCAGCTCTGTGCAAATGGAATTGAGAAAGAAGTGAAGGGATTTTAAATGGATTGGACATAACGAGATTTTAATATCAGTACGGATTTTTTTTCTGTGGTGGAGGGGAGAAATTTCAATGATTCATGATCCAAACCCAGACGAGAGTTATCTACCTAATTTGGCTATAGATATCGATATTTCATCAATTATCGATATTTCATATTCGAATGATGCCATTTCACTTTTGACGTAGTGACAAATTCTCGGCACTTGAATTATCTTTTTTTTTCGGGTGGTTAAGTGAAACTGGTGATGGATTAAATTTGTCATAATGCTCAATACAATTATTTTAAATGTCATATTCCTCTTCATTCTGTTCGATTCAGTGATTACGCGTCGGTTTGGAAAATGAGTTGGAGTGGTTTTTTAACTGCTGGAAATGAGGTACTCAATGTTCTTTTATTCCTGGAAATGAGACTTGGCTAGAAATTATTTGATATATTTTATTACAAATGACAGAACTGGAAAGTCATTTGAATTGAAATTGCCTGTCTATTAAGGTATTTGTAGAAATAATGCTGAAGTGGTTATATTATACAGGGTGTCCAAAAAGTTCCCGTACTGTAGACTGGGGATATTAATTTACAAAAAACAATAGGTTTAAAAAGAATTATTTTTATTCCAATGATAAAAAGCACTTTTAACATAACTAAGGAAAAAATACTGAACTTACATTTATAATAAATAATCAAAATATCTATCCCTTTCTTGGAGACAAAGCTGTACTCGTTTGCGCATATTTTTCGAAACGAGTTTTAACATGCCAGGAGTGATTTCTTGTATCCTTTGGGTAATTGCGATTTTCAAATCGTCTATTGTTTGAGGATCACCTTCACAAATTTTGTCCTTTAAATATCCCCACAGAAAAAAGTCCGGGATGGTCAGATCAGGGGATCGTGTTGGCCAAAGATTTTTTGAGATAAGTCGATCTCCGAAAAAAACTTCAAGCATCTCCATGGTTTCATTCCTCGTATGGCAAAATTTAATATATTTGAAAAAATATCATGGAAAATGATTTTTTAAATTTGGAGTACGGGAACTTTTTGGACACCCGGTATATATATATATTAAGAATATTTTTATATATCTGTAAAGTGAGAAAATGGTTCCTTTGATCAAATTTAAAATCTCCTCATCGTTTTCAAATTTTTATCACCTTGTATTATTATAAGAATTTCGAAGTCAATAATAAATTTATGCTTTTACATACAATTTCAAATGGTGTCAAATTAAATAAAAGTATTTTAATGATTCATTTAAAACTATATTCATTATATATTAAGAAAACCAAAAATATAAATATTATGAAAATTTAAATTATTTCTAAATGAAACTAAAAGAAAATATTTTTGAATCAAACTAAAAAAAATACAATTGTATTTAGAGAACGATAATGCTGCTGCTTCTAAAACACAGATGAACTTAACCAAATTAGTAAAATTATTAAGTCAATATTATCAAAAAGAAAATAAAAAAAGAAATTATGAATCCGTTTTAAATACTTTCTCAAGGGTCACCCTCATTCTAGAATTCTAACAAGGAATTTGTCTGCGAGGGTTCTGATTTTCATCCAACAATATTAACCCCCCGAGACCCGAAAATCCCCTGAAATTGAGACCTTAGAGATAACCAGTTTTCACATAAATATAACAATAAATTATAGCTTCCAACATAAGTGAAATTACTATAATTAGTTTTATTTATTTGAGAGCTAGTTAACTCCAAGTATTTAATTTCATGGAATTTTCCGGTCACGAGTAGTGAATATTGTTGGACGTAAGTGATATCCCTCACATGAAAAATCCCTTGTTAAAATCTCTGCCTGAGGGTGACTCTTTAGAAATTCTACAGGTTGAATTCAATATTTCTTTTTTTATTCTTGTTGCTAATATTGACTTAATAATTTAACTAATTTGGTTCAATATATGTTACAAGTATTACAGTCATATATGTAGTATATATTTTATGAATATTAAACATATTATTTTATCTATGTTAGTTATGGGGCTTTTTTTAACTACTGTCTGTACACATTTTGGGGAGATTTAGTCATATTCTAACTATATTTCTTTAATTATGATTTTTATCTACCAAACAATAGATAAAAAAAGTAGAGTAGTTACTGTTCTGACTTTCAAAACTTTTCCTTGTTTCCCCAAACATTTAATATCGAGATTTTCTTTGTAAAAATCTAAAAAACCATTAGTTTTTATTTTTTGAGTTCGAAAATATAAAAAAGGGAAAAATGAAAAAAAAATCGCGAAATTTAGAAGATAGATGAGATATGATGTCTGCATGTGAAACGTTCATGTATAAATTGAGCCGAAGACATGTAAAGCAATCAAAATTCTACAACTTTAATGCCTGACAATTTGATGGATTCGTGGACTTAAAATTAGATTTTTTCGAATTAATTATAATCAAAATATTTGATGACCAGAGGTCCTTAAAATGTATCAAGAACTTGATAATAAGTATCAACAAATAAAACTGCTGAAAGTATGAAAAAAACTTGAATATTTTTATTTTGAGTCTTATTGTTTACTATAAAAATAGAATGTTGTTGTTTGTTGTGGCATTTGCCATGGACAAACTCGCAGAAGTAGTCAGCGATTTAAGCCTAATCAGCATCTCTGGTTTTGTAGTAGCACCAACTAGACCCAATAGTACGACTTTTGCTACTCACTCATCACATTCGTTTGCACAGCTACTTTTTTTTCAAGGGGGGGGGGGTCATTAACACGCCTAACAGAAAGAGCACTGAAGAACAGCCATTCCCGAGCTGGAACTTGAACCCGGAACGCCTAGATAACAAGGAAGACGCGTTTCCGGTAGCTATTACGCCTAATACAAAAATGGAATAAAGTAAGCTAAGTACATAAGTAAACAATTTCATTTATAAATTTCGTTTAAAAACAATTATTAAAAATTAGTGATTATTTTTATAAAATCTCAACGAAAATAATTTTTGAAATTTTTTCCTAAATAATTGGTAAAACTGATATCAAATATTAATTGAATATAAATTTGAAACATTTGTCTTGTCTAAACGATATCCTTAAGTTACAATAATACCATTAGGCACAGTTTTGATTATTTAAATCATTTACATTTAATAAACGAATATTATGTAAGAGAAAACAAAAGAAAAGCTTTTAACTTAACCGTTCAGTGTTCTTTGAAATCAAGAATTAATATAAAAGGAAATTCAAAAGCATAAATTTTATGATTTTGCTTTAATAAATAACATCGTGTTTTGTGTTTCTTATTATAAAGCAATGAAATAGAAACAATGTCCATTAAGTTTCCCTAAGAAAAATAAATGAAAAATGAACTTAATTTTTTTTACAACAACAACATTTGCAAACCAGATTAGAATTTTACTTTTAATTAAAGAATTCAAAAATCTTGCAAACCCTTTTCTGGTCTCCGCAATTTTATTATTTTTCTTCCTCTTATCTTAGGTGTATTTAAGTAGTAATAAAATATTTGTCTTAGAATTTTAATCTAAGATTGTTTTGAAAAGAATTATGTTTAAATTATATGTTTTAATACTTAATTAAATTTTCTAATTAAGGAACTATACGCTTTCTAATTTAATAGGAATTATAAATTAATGAGTTGTTGTTTCTTAAAGGGTATACAGAAATTAAAATCTCGTGTAGTTTAAATTAGAATTTGGTTAATTATTTTCTATTATATACATACTTATGTTTTTTAAATTATTTTAGGGACAATTTTATTTCTATTTTTAACATAATGATAAACAATGATAATTCTGACGTTATTGAGATATAAAAAACATTATTTATCTTTCATCTGATTAGTGACCAACATTTTTGGTTTAAAAATATTGTATATACACATAATCTACAAAAATTCTTTTGTGCCTCTTTTATTCCTGAGTAAGCTGCTTAGTTTGTTTTACCTTAACAAAAAAGTTATTAAAAATTAATATTAGTTTGAATTAGTAAATAAAGAAGAGTAGTGATTTTTAATAATAACTAAGTAATAATCTAATATAAACTAAGTTTAACTTTCTCATCTAGTATTGCATAGATAGTATATTGTATCCATTTTAGTATCTATCAATCGCAGTGTATTGTAGATATGAACGTTTGGATGGATGATGTTAGTCAATCAGAACAGCAGAACGAAATTTGATGAAATTTAGAACATGGATTATTATAGTTCAGAATAAAACCTAATCTACTATTCCTTCCGGTTAATTGAGTGGTAATTTTTTTATTAATTACTACTATCTTTCTCGCCAACAATCTTTAACTTCCTACCGCCAAATGAGTGACGCTTCAATTTGCTATTTTCCCCACGCTAATGAAGTTAGGCTTATCATGCTTCTGACCGATTATTTCAAACTATTCTTTTATTTTATTAGTGTTTAAAGAACCTAAAACTAAACATTGCTAAATCATAGCTTTTTCGGATAAATATTGAAGTATTTTTGAATTAAAATGAAACAGAATATAGGAAATTTAAATCTGTATTGTTTTATCTCAATTAGCGTAGAAAATGATAGGCATTTGTGTTGTCCTAATTGGCGTTAAAAATTTAAGCATGAACAGTGTGTTCTGATTCATTTTCGGCAGATACGGACTTGATTTTTTTTCAGCCAGGCATAATTTTTTTTTATAGATTATTTATATTAATTGAAAACATTGAATAAAAAGTAACCAAAATAAAAAAAATCTTTGTTATCTAAAATAGGAATTGACTTAATATTTTTTATATTAGTATTAGTTTATTTTGAATTGTTTTGAACAAAGCCGCATTTAGTGTGCATTTAGCTATTATTGATGACTCTTAGAATGACTCAAATGTTGTTATAAAATGGCTGTAGTGATTATCACCACAGTGATGCTCCTGGTGACAAAAATACTTTCATAAATAACTCCAAATTCATTATGCTATTAATTCGGATTGATGACCCTTGACTTGCGCGACAGGTTTTAGTACTATTTGGTGAGTTGGCGGCCTTGGCGATAAAATAAGAGTTCAGTAATTAAGGAAATTTTGTTGGATGGTCTATTAAGACGAGATTAATGATGATCTTTCTGGAATTATTTTTAACCTATCACTGAAATTATAAAATATCAGATGTAATAGAAATCAGTGAAATATTGAAGAAGCACTGAGTCGTGTTCTGAGTAGCTACAACGTATTAGTTAATAATGGTGTCCATTTAGTGAATCATGGTGTCTCGGATGGTTGTCAAAGTTGACCATATATTAAATATTTGCGTTTCAGAATGTGAAAATTGTGCTTTATTGAGAATATTTAAACATTTCAAAACTGTTGTAGCAAAAATTCATAAAGGAAAATTTATTATTTTTATTTCAGTGCAGATTATTCTTTATTTTTGTATCTTCATGGATAAAATATTTCCTCTTATTTGTTTAAAATAAATATAAAAAAATTCAGAACTATTTTTTATTGCTTAAATGAATCGGGTATCGTTATTTCTTGTTTTCCAACTGATACATCATAACGGTAGAGAAAATATTATTCGTAAAATCTTTATTTCAAGATGTTCAGCTCAGCATTTTCTCCCTTTTAAAAAACTTTAATGAGTGTAAATTTTTTCAGAGAAAGCGTTGTCAGAATAATTTTTACTATATATAAAAGTAAAACAGAAAAAGACTCTGAGAAATGAGTTAATATCTTGAAAGACAAAAATTATCAAGAAACATGCTTTTACAAAAGAGGTTTGATCACAGAAAAACATTAAAACTAGATTAAAATTATAAAATAAGAAAAAAAAATTAAAATGATATATTCGATCATAAATTAAAGTTATCATGTGAGAACTTTATTATTTTTAAATCATTATTTATCTTAATTAATATAGGTCACTAAACAATTTAAACCGGCTTTAAACAATCACGATATTTCTTTATCGGTCTTCTAGTTGACGAATAAAGTTTTGGAGCTGGACCGATATTGAGATGAAATAAAAGTTATTGCGTTATGGTTATACGTCAACTTTTTTAAAAACGCATCTGTTGTGAAGAAGTATAAGTAATAATAAAACAATAGTTATGAAAGTAGGTCAACCTTTTAAAAACGCATCTGCTGTCAAAGAAGCATATATAATAATAATGCTATTCTAGTAAAAGCAGGTAAAAATATTTTTTTCTCATTAATTTTGGAGACATCAAAACTTCCTAGCCAAACCAACATCGTATTCTTACATGTTAGTATGTAATGATATTGGAAATGTTTGCACAATTTTTACAAAAATATTATTATCACATCCTTATTGTACACAGGAATAGCTGAACCGATTCGTATGAAATTTAATATATCATTATTGATTTTGTTGAATTAGTGCCATAAATACCAATGACAAATCAAAGATGTATTAAAAAGGATATACTGGGTTTCTCCGAAATACTAAATGTAATTTCAAAACATAATTTACAGGACGTATACTTGATTAAATTTTCCAAACATAAATAAAGCTTAAAGTTATTAACTCATATCCGCATTCATTATTCTAAATATGGTATCTTCATATAGTTTTGGAACGATACATAATATTATGATGAAAAAGAACACCTTCAAAAATTAACAGATATTTTTATTTTAAAATTTGTTTCTATCTGCAAATGTATTTTCATAATTTTCTTCTATCAAGAATCCTCAGCGATATCAAATACCATTTAAGTTTAATTGTTAATGATATGAGTTTCTTTAGTCACTAATCAACTAATATTCATAAAGTTTAACCCTTTACTGAATGAATTAATAAAACATTGAAAAAATAATTTCATAGTGGAAATAGCTTTATTATTTAACAATCAATAAGAGATATTACAAGAAAAATAATGATTTTTTTTATATTTTGTTTTTGAAGGAACCGTATATGGGCTCGTATGCACTGAGACAAAAACCATTATAGTTAAAATGCGGTAAATTATTATCCGTCGAGAAAGATAAGTATATCGACTCCATGAAAATATTTTTTTTATCAAAAAGTGCTTAAGTTTTACTCTGTTATCGGTTTTTGAAAAGAAATTACTCGCAATTCAATTCTGCATTTTTACCCAATTACACAAAAAAGAAGTTATTTCGAAATGTCATAAAATCATAGACAATTTTTAGCGTTTTATTATTGATAAATATTATATATATTTCATGGATTCAAATATTTTGAATTATTTTATAATACTTAGTTTGGAAATTAAGTAGAATAAAAACTGCATTATCATATATGGGCCCATATGCGCTAAAGGGTTAAAATCAGAAGTCTTTTTAATCTTATTTACAATAATTAAAAATTTGTTCATAAATTAACATTATGTTTAAGCAAGAACACATTTCAGGATTATTTAAGTAAGTACGCATGCAGAAACTATTATTTTGATTCATTACTTTATTGGTAACTAAATATATGTAAAGATTTAATTAGTGCCAATTACTATACAGGGCCGGGATGGCCTGGTTGGTAGAGCGTTGGACTCGTACTCTTTGAGTTACGGGTTCGAAGCTCACCGGCCAAAACAATCCCCGAGTGTATGGCGACTGTCTCTCCTTAAATCTGTTCGTGGTCGCAAAGTCCGAGTAATATCACTGGGAGTACTGGGTCACAGGTGATCGTTCTCTTTTCCAAGTCTAAATTACGATCTGAGATGTAATAATGAATTTTCATAAATGTAGTCCGTCCTCTAAAATGGGTTGTGACGAGTGTGTAGCTAAGTCGTACTCTTGGCCCCAGATGGTGCTATTTGTAAAACAAGAGACGAATATTTCCAGCTTAAAATCTGCTGATGTATCAGGGGGGCTTGTCCATGGCAAGTGCCATAAGTAACAACAGCAACAACTATTCCAATGTTATACCGAACACACCCAAATTTAAGTTTAGCTTTGTTGTATTTTAATAGATGCAATTATAGGATCTACTAATCCAAAATGTTAAGTCATATGACCATAAAATTAAGTAAAAAAGCAAGCTGTCTGCTTTCACGCAGCTAATTCCCGAAAGATTTCTTCCGGAGGCTTTTTTGTCCCTGGGAACAAGGAGTGTCTAATAATCTTATGCTACGGTGAAAATTATTGTTGAAATGTGAAGACATCCTGTTAGACTTCGACCTTTGGTGTCCTCTAAGTATTTTAAGTTTTAACTTAAATGTTATCAAACTTTCTGGTTTTAACAGCTAACGTCCTTTGCCTTCTGCTTACTTTAAATAAATTAACTGCTTTTTCTTTAAATGTTACTTATTTTCTCAATCCTTACCCATGACACTGATCCAAATAGGTTTGAATAGCAGTCCTATATTTATGGTAAATTATTTTGTTTATTATTTCTTTTTGCTAGAATATATTTTCCTCAAAATACCATACTTTCTAAGGTTTTATTAAATAGTTTGTTTGTGTTCCGCATTCCAATTGATTTTATTTTGAGTAATCAGAAAAAAATTCCTTTAAAGGGCACACTTAAAAAGTATGGAAATTTGAATAAGCAAGTGCGTGTCATTCCCAATCCAACAAGACTCTCCTCCTCTTATTCTCAAGGAAAACAATTCAAATGAGATTTTCTGTGTTTCTGGAGTTTTGTTTTTCCCCTCTTCGTCTGGAAGCATGTTAAACAATTTATACAGAGTCTGTTGCATCGAAAAACGAACGAAATGGTAGTTTCGCTCTTTTTTTTTTTCCTTCTTTTTTTCAGGTTTCTTTATTTTTCGAGCGCACAGAAGAGTAATACAAAATTATTTTTTTATCAGTTTTAAAACAAAATGAAATGAAATAGTTTTATTCGGTCATAGTCTTGAATTTTTCAATTTCAGCATTTTTGATATGGATTTGGAATTTTTTTAATTATAGCTTAGTACTTCGTAAAAATTTGGCTATCCAGACGTAAAGTGAAATTTCAAAGATTCTCCTATTTTTATTTACTTGTAAAATATGGGCCATTGTCCCATGGTGGTAAGGTTTTGGCATCGGAACGGGAGAGTTTCAGGTTCATGACCCAATTCAACCAAGGACCTGTCATGAAAGAGGGTCTTTTGTACTCTAAATCCATGTGGCCCAAACGTCGTTCAGATGAGAAAGGGGTGTTTACTCAGGTGTCATCCTCATCATGTGGACGAGATTGAAAATTATGAGATCTGCCCCAAAATAGGTTTAGTATTGTTTTGAAACATGACTTAAATATAACTAAACTTCTCATAAAATATCGGAATTTTAAAGAAGTTGGATCTCTAAATTCTGACTTATCTCCAGAGTTCATTGTTTAATGAGTATGAAAAACTTTTACTTTATCTATCTATCTATCTATCTATCTATCTATCTATCTATCTATCTATCTATCTATCTATCTATCTATCTATCTATCTATCTATCTATCTATCTATCTGTCTGTCTGTCTGTCTGTCTGTCAACACGATAATTGATAAAAGCTTTGAGATAAATGGTTGAGGTTTGAAACGTTCTTTGCACTAAATATGTAGATTTTTTCATCAAATTTTGAATGAAATCGAATAAGAGAAATTCTTCCTTCTCCTCTATCCAGTTATCCATTCCAAGTAAGTTAGCAATAATTGCAAAACAAAGAATGTTTGATGGAAAATTTTGGTTAAGCAATTATTCTAAAGTGTAGTTATGCATTATATATGGAATTAAAGCCTTCAAGGGATTGATTTTATATTTATTTTTACATGATTTCATACGGCATAAATAAGGGATGCATTTCCTGAGAAAATATTTTAAAGCTGATTCTAAATTCTAGTTTAAAATATTATTAATGTTAAAAATTTGTGTTTAATCCGTCTATTGAATCTTATCTATTTTAATTTCGCTACCAATTATATAATAGCTATAATTTATACTTAGCTAAAATTTATATAAATAAGAAAAATTTTCAGAATTTTCGAAATGCGGGCGAATGCAAATTTGTCAACAAACTAGACAAGAACTTCCTTAAAACAGCAAATTGCACCCCAGGGTAATAGTACAAAAAATAATAGTGCAAAAATGTAATAGGACACCCTGAACAGCTAATGGAGCGTAGCGTTTCAATTGTGGTTCAGCAAGTGTCCACCCCCGGAAGGGATTAATTTATTTTCTTTCAATAGTTGAAAAAAATTTCTGGGATTTTGAGGTACTAGAATTCTTACATTTGTCGAGGTCATAGAGATAAATCAAAATTATTCATAAATTTAGCCTCGGACTCATTTTAGAGTTGATCTTGAATTTCTTTATTTACATGTTGACTTTCTTTAATAAATAATTTTTCATTACATATTGAGATTGTTGTTGTTTACGGCACTTTTTCAAGCCCGCTGATTGTCAGCGATTTAAACCGATTGAGCGTCCCCCCTTTTTCAGTTAAAACAACTGGGGCCAAGACAATGACTTAGCTACACAAGCAGACGTCAAAACCCCTTTTTTAGAGGGGGGGACTTCATTCATGCATTTTCATTCATTCATCCAAGGATCATAATTTAGATCTGGAACAGAGAACAATCACCTCTGCTCCAGTACCCCCAGTGGTATTACCATCGATATGAAGGACTTTGCGATCACGATAGATTTAACGGGTGCCAGCCGCCACATAGTCGGGGAAATTTTGGCCGGCGAGGTTCAAACTAGCAACCTAAGGGATGCGAATCCAATGCCTACCACCCAGGCTATTTCTGCCCTTACATACTGATTCCTTCTAAGTCGGCTAGTTTTCGATTGTATCATATTTAAGTAGCGTCATTTAATATGATACACTCGAAATACACTCATTTTGTATATAGTTTATAAAAGTGTTTGTTTTTATTTGTGCGTTATTTGCATCGTATGTTTTAAATTCCCCGGTTACTATAGTCTGTAGAACAATATTGCACAATATGGTTGGACATTATATTATTTAATTTTGAACAATATAATACAATATTGTAAATATTGTTATATATCATATTTTACAATATAAACTTGCCATTAAGGATATTGATTACGTTTTGAGACATAATGTGGATTTGCGATTCTTAAAATGAAATGAAGTTTTAAATATCACTTTAATTTATCCCGCTTTGATGTAAGGTATTTACATTAATTACTTACATTTTTACATTAAATTTACATTTTTTACTTTATGTGTGCATACTAGGCATACTACCGGCATACTAGGAGAAAGAAGTAATATTTCTATTGAAAGAGTTCCCACCAAATATGTTTTAGTCAAAAAATTTCAATGCTAAGGTAGCACATGAAATTTCATTAGTTGTGAATCAATTTACTATTACTGCGTATTCAATTTTTCATTTGTAAGAAAATATTCAATATCTTGTTATGGGATCTTTAGTCTGAAAACAATACTTTTCCTTTGCATAATTTTTTTTTTATCTAGAAATAGGAAAGCAACCCAAATAGCAGCTCAATTTATCCAAAAATAAGAACTGAGGCACAATTTACTGAAACAGTTCGATTTACTGAAATATTTGCATCTCTATACTAAATGTACTATTTTATATTATCGTTTGCTCTTAGGATTTCGTTTTAAACAAACACGTTCTTGACTTTCATTTGTATTATTTCTCGTCCTTATTTTACTTGATCATTTGAATCTAAAAAAGCAATTTCTTGCAGCATTTTCGGTTGTTTCTTAAGCCAGATAAAAACAAAGACACTTTACAAGATGTGCCAAAGCAACAATTGTTTTTCAAAAGATCTGAATAAAAGCGAGGAGAAGTATATGTGAGGAGTTTTCTCATTTGAATAAAGAACATGTTTCAGAAAACTCGTTTCATTATTCATTCTTCATAATAAAGCGAGTAAATAATTCACATTTTTTTAAAGTTAAGAATTGAGACATAATTGAATGAAATAAATTCTAATGCATGAATTTGCGTTTTATTTAAATCAAAGGTAAGAGGCGTAAGATATTTAAAAACTGAATTGACATTGTCTTAAGTACATTGGACCTAACGAGATTTTAATAACAGCATGTTTTTTTCTTTCTTTTTGTGCGATGACAAAGATAGATTTATTATTTCATTGATTCATTGTATTCAATCTCTGCCGAGAATTATTTCCCTAATTTGCGGAGAAATATCGATATTTCATTATTTTACCGATATTTCACATCCGAATAGCGTCATTTCACTTTTTGATGTCGTGACAAATACTTGTGGCTGGAAAGATGTAACGGATTACATTTTTGATTGATTGAATCAAACCAATGATGGATTAAATATATCTTAATGGGGAATACATTTACTTCAAATGTAATTTTCTATCTTTAGTATGCGTTATTTATCGATTAGGAGTCAGTTTGGGAAATGAATAGGAGTATTTTTCTTACAAAAGTTATGAATAATCTGTTAAATATTTCGTCGTTTTAACGATGTGACGGTTAATGTCCAGTTTGTATTTATTCGATGTATGTATTCCCCAGTGTATTCGTAAAGTGTGTGAATTTTAATGTCTAAGATGTCTATCATCCCCCCCCTTTCAATCGGTTATACTTTAAATAAGTAAATTAATTAGAGTAAATATGTAGAAAATGTGTTCTAAAAATAAAATATGCATTTACTAAATTGAAAGTTTGAGTAAAATAATTTTAAAGTGTCACGTAATGGAAAATTATATTTGATGCAGTATGTTAAGAAATTTAATAAATATTGAATACATATGCCTAAGACTGCATTGGATGCATATGCCTAAATATGTATTGGATGCATATGTATGCATAAGTATGTATCGGATACATAT
>JAOUZG010005720.1:1969923-1995928 GCA_026289955.1 Argiope argentata | reverse complement strand
ATATATATATATATACCCTAATTAATTAATTAATATATTATTAATTTAACTCTAAGTAATTTCCACATTTCTATCTTAATTTAGATAGAAATAGTAACTTCTTTCTAAAACTATTCTCTTATTTCCAGATCCATTCCAATTGTCCTGGCTAATTAATTCAACAGAAGCTTTGTATATTTACAGAATCGACTAAAAGCCGGTTAATTCTAACACTCCGAGTGAAGGATAAAAAGTTGTCCAGCCAATCAGATTCCTTTAAATGATCCCTATGATTCCCTTACACGAGATGTACATGCGATTGACATGTGTCAAAGATCCCTATTAAAATGTAACAATATTCAGAGAGATAAACACACACACACACACACGCACGCACACACGCACACACACACACACACACACACACACACACACACACACACACACACACACACACACACACACACACACACACACACACACACACACACACACACACACACACACACACACACACACACACAACCCTTGCGGCCTATCCGCTCAACCAATCGTGTGGTGTGGCATCGCTTGCACATTTGTTCTTGGTCCGTACTCCTTCGAAGAGATCACACCACAGGTTTAAAATAGTTTGAATAGTAGAATTACAAGTTCTCGGTATAATTCAGTGTTGCAGAATTGCGTTATTCATGTATGGCAGCTACGAAATGTCATTAGTGGTATTGCATGGATATAAAATGGTTTGTTGCAACACTGGTCGAACACGTCGCCTAACGTGTTCGACCAGTGTTGCAACAACACTTTGGTGATAAAGTCATCTCTCGTAACTTTGCAATTTCATGGTCACTTTGATCCCTCTACCTAACTCCTATGGATGTCTGATTCTGGGGTTATCTCAAATCTAAGGTGTACACACCTGATCCACGAGATGTGCCAGAAATGAAAGATGCCATAACACATGAAGTTATGCACATTCCTATTTTCATGCCACGATCGGCATAGTTGTTCACAATCTCCCTAACGCAATGCGTTGTCGCCTGAAGAAAATGAAAATGGTGGAAGCCTGTAATTATAACTTTACATTTCAATAAAGATTTTTCTTTCTTTCCTCTCCGTGTAGTCAATGGTCCTTTATAAGGCTCTCCTTCGCAAATGCCTTGCGCCGGCAATTTCCGTCACACGATAATCATTGCAATGCCATTTGTGGTTTTTCAATACGCTGGTCAATATGCACCTGAAAAATATGGGTGTTTTTATTCGAAAATTTCGAGAATCTTCTAATGTAACCGTAATCGTGAGATCTGCGTTGTTTAGGATCATCACAGTCTCTAGCTTATAGTTCAAACAACCATGACTGAAATTTTAGTTCGATTAGTTGAGCGGATAGGCCTCTAAGGTTTCATATATAGGTTAAGTTTTTTTTACCACTCTGTATTAGAATTATATATTATATATATATAAAGTTACTTTTGAAGCTTAATAGTTTTAAGGAATTTTGAGGCTTTAAAAAGAGACGGGGCTTCCAAAATTAAATTAAAATAATCTGTACTCTAATTTAAACGTATTTTACTTCTAAGAATAGACTTTTGTATAAAATAATATAAAAATAATTACTAATATAAACTCACAAATATAGCTTATATTCGTTGATAAGATATTTTTAACAAGCATTTTTTCCCACAAATTCGAACTTCAAATCTTTACTATATAAATAATTTAAATCACATTTACTATTAAAATAATTTAATTCAATAGTTTTTAAGTTTTTGGAATTTGGAACTCTTACTTTCAAATTTAATTCCAGGAATTTACTTTGAAATAAAGAATTATATAAAAAAAGCTCTACTGAATAACTGTGTATGTCTCTTAAACAGAACGCAACAAATTTCTTTGCAAATATAACTAATGCTCTGCAAAAGCAGTTCCTAATGGAAAGTTTAAAAAAAATTCAAGTGGAGAACTATTTTAATCGCTATCCCTCTATTAGATGCAACTTTTTCAATGTGCGAAAGACTCGCTTTTCGATCACAATAATAAAGAATGCAAGTCTTCTAATGACACAAACGGAAAGATATTTTGCTCAGTTGATTTCAATTCAGGAAATGATTCGCTACGAGAAAACCGTATTTGGAAATGCTGAGAGAAAGTAATTCTAACAATTTTTGTAGGAGAATTAATTTACATTTTTCGAATACTTCAAAAATTTTAAAGCTGAATACGATGAAATAAAATAAACTCGTACTTCTTAAAATTCGAATAGAAAGTAACAATTTAGATAAATCTGAGCTTTATTTCAAAATTTTAAATTTCAAGTTCCATCTGAAAAAAACTCTCAAATAAATGTGGAGTTAAAAGGAATACTAAAGTTAAAAAAAACAGACTTAAAATATTCAGGAATTTTATTTTTCGTTCAATAACTTTCTAGTATTGTACTTATACATCTGAATTACTTTTGTGACCTGTTTTTCTCAGCAAGAAAGTTGAAAGTGAAAGATAGTCAAATGCAAAGAGTTACAATATTTTAATGGAAAATATTATTTTGAAAAAATATTTTGCATCTGATTTGTAGGATTTAAAGGAAAATAAATAATGAGTATCAAAATATTTCTTCTTTACTACTTCAGAAAATGTAGACGGATATTCACCTAAGGCTTCAGTGAAAATAAATGTAAAATAAACTTACATTTTTTCAGTTTGGACGTATCCAGACGATTATTTTTCTGAATAAATAGTTTGTTCCGGTTGCATGTAAAGTATTAATTCAATCGGCTAAATTATTAAGGTGACCATGGACATTTCAAAGGAATTTTTGCAATTTTCACCTCAGCAATTTGAAATGTTACAGGCATTAAAATTAAAACTATAGGAGATGAGAAACAAAAATTGTAAAGAATTATATCATTTTATTTAAGAGTTAGTAGAGTTAATGTAAAATAATATTAGCGATAAATAATGTTAATGAAAAATGTTCCAGACATTTCAAATTTGTTCGAAAGCACTCCAAATATTATTGTTTTGTCTAACCTTTTTGAAACAAAAGTTGGAATTAATCTTAAAAGTTAATTGAGTCCGAAATATTAGAATTAACCAATGTAATAACTCAAAACTACTTAAACTTAAAAAAACACAGTAGTTTTAATTTATTATATTGGTTAATTCTAATATTTCGGACCCAAATTTCGATTTTAATCCCAAATTTTGTTGCAAAGGGGCTATAAAAAGCAATAATAATTATTATAGAGCTTTCGAACAAATTTGGAGCTCCTGGAACATTTTTCATTAAGGTTATTTATCGCCAATATTATATTATATTAACCCCCACTAACTCATAAATAAATTAACATAATTCTTTACAATTTTGTGTGTCGTATCTTATAGTGTTACTCTTAATGTCTGCAAAATTTGAAATTGCTAAGGTGAACATTGCAAAAAGTCATTCTGAAGGTCCCTGGTCGCCTTAAATTAATTACAAATAAAGAAATAAATCAATTAGAGAGCCATATATATACATTTTTTTAGTCAATCGATTCTTAAAATCGAGAGAGTTGTCTCTGGTTTCACATATTATGCAAGGACACTAAGAAGCGCGTAATTACTTGTTTATATACACTGACGAGCCAAAAAAAAAAATGGTTTACCTGCTTAATATTGTGTAAGTCCCCAACAATAATGTAATCCTTAAGTGTTTTAATACGACGTGACAGGGACTGAACTAAAGTCTGAAGTAGTTCTTGAGGTAACTTGCTGGGCTATTCATAAATCCATAAGATTACGAGCGGGTAGAGATCTTCTTTGAACAGCACTTTGCAAAAAATCGCAGATATGCTCAATAAGGTTCTTGTCTGGGGATTTAGGTGGCCATTGGAAATGTTTAAAGTCGGAGAGATCCGGGAACCCATCGGTAGCAATTCTGTAAGTGTGGGGTCAAGCACTATCCTCTTGTAATTCCCATCAAAATGAACACAGAACATGAATGTCAGTAGAAGGTCAGACAGGATATTAAAATACCGCTGATCTGTCATTGTCGAGACTACACACATCAACGGTCCCCTTTCATATTTACCCCACATTCCCTTTGCCCTCACAGATCCTCTAACAGTTTGAACAGTTCCTTGTAGGCATGAGGTATCCATGATTTCATTGAGTTTTCTCCATACCCTTACATAGACATCCAGTCCGATAAACTTGGAAACGTTACTTAATGGAAACAAACTAGTCAATGTTTTCTCAATCATTAAGAGCCCTATGGCAGTGTTGGCGAGCCTAGGTAAGGTGGAGAGCTTTGGGTCGCTGAGTCACCAATGGTACATGAGATGGTTTGCGGCTACGAAAGCCTATATTAATTAGGTTATATTGAATAGTGCGTTCACTGATACTTGTTGATGGGCCTGCATTCAAATATGTAGCAATTCAAGTCTGGTATAACGATTCTTTTCAATCGTCGATGAAACCGTTCTATCAAGGAATGTTTAAAGGCGCAGCGCTGTTGGAACTTTAATGTTTTACCGGAAACCTTGTTTTCACTGTACACCCTAGAAATGTCGGGTGTGAAAATCCAAATTTCATCTCTACTTCGGAAATGATGTGCTCCCTCTCTCGTGCGCCGTCGATTAGCTACCGTTAAAAATCACTTAAATCTTGATAACCTCTTATTATAAGATCAAGAATCAATGGAGTAGTCTCCTCAGGTATTTGTTGTGCTATATATACACTGTAGCTCGCGTTGCTGATTGGTTGGACACCTCCATTGTTTGCTTACGACCTGCTATGCCAGTTCTTCTGCCTCATCAGTGTATATGTGTATGTTAAGATTAATCCTGTGATTCCTCCAATCATTCGAACACACGTTTCTCCAAATGTAGGAAAATAAGAAAAATCCCTTACCGTCACAAAATTCGAAAAGGCAACCCTTGTTATAAAGGTTCAGATGTAGTAAAGATAATTCAGTTTAACTGACTGTAAAGTAAATGCGCTGTCTGATATCTTTTGACTTTCCTCAAAAGCTGCCTTGTCTCCCAAATCCATTAAAGTGAGCTCTATAATGTACAAAGCACATGCCAAGTATATTCAATATATCATACTAAGCAAACGAAATAAGAATTTTGTAGGGTTTTTTTTGAGTTTTCGTCCTCATCATCTGAAAGTGGTTAAAAATTACGTTCGTCCCTAAACAGCCTAAAGATGGCTTTAAAATGGGACGTTAGTTTTAATAAACTAAACGCATGAAATATATATTCAATTTTGCTTTCTAACAACTTTTTTTTTCGCTTTTAACTAATAATATAAAAAAGAAATAAAGAAAGTGGCAAAAAATAAAAAAATAAGCATTAATTAATAAAGTGAAGATAGCAAAATGAAATGATGAAAAAAGTAGGCCAGACAAAACGAAAACATAACAATGACAAGCATTAATATCAACATTCAATAGCACTTCCTATTTACATTACATATTATCATGTCAGAACATGATGTTTTTGGGATGAGGATTTTGCATTGAACACAAATCGGTAAGCAAAAAATAAAAAAAATTGTTAAATGCACGAGCATCTCAAAAAATCAGCTTTGAATAATATTTTGGCATTACATTTACAAAAGCTCTAATTAAGAAAAATAAGTTAATTATTACAGCAAATAAAAACTAGAAAAACGTTATTTTGACACGTGAATATATGAAATGAAATAAATAGGGAGTGTGATAATATTTTTATACTATAAATGCGAGACAAAGATTTTTTCGACTGTTTGTAATATACTAAAGTGACTCATTCAATGAAACCATTAAAATTAATAAAAATATTTTTTAACTTGCACGAGCACGTGGTGCTTGGCCGTTCAAGAAATGATGTTCTGACATGATACATTGAAATATGAATAGCAGATTTCATTTTAATCTTTTTCGTTATATTTCCAACAACGACGTTCCAGATTTATTAAATTATATTTTTATTCATTTTAATTGGTTTCATTGAATTTGTCACTTTAGTATTGCAAACGATAAAAAAAGATTTGTGGAGTTATTATTTGTTTTGTATTTTGTATTAAGCAATGTATTCAACATACCATATTTCGAATGATTTGAATTAAAATATATTAGCATGCAATATATTACAAGAAATTAAATTTTAAAAAATCCGTAATTACTGCATAGTAAATATCTAAAAGGAAAATTTGCCTAACAAAAATAAACAAATAAATAAAACAAAACAAATAAAAACACTTGCGAAAATGTTCTATTTTTATTTAGGTGATTTATCAACCCTCCGAGGAATAAAATTGCCCAAAAGGGATATAAATGCATTCTTCGACAGTAAATTAAAGTTTATAATTTAGTTGATTTTTATAATATTTTATTTCGTTTCAATGAATGAGTGCATCGGTAAAATATTGACGATATCTAATTTTTATGCAGACATGCTTTGTTAATAGTCAATTTTTTAATAAAATAATTTTGACAAACTTTTTTCTTCTAAGGCTAAAACTGACTTAATAAGGAAGATATCAATGTCGTTATATTAGCCGATTTCTTATCAAATCAAAGAATACCACTAGAAAAAACAATAAAATAAATAGATTCTTCTTCCCTGAGACAATCTGTGATAAATTTAAGATAATAAAATTCCAAGAAATAATTAGTTCTTATTCGAAAGAAACCTCAGCTTTTTTATATATAGAATGCTGTTGTACATTAGTAATAGAAGTAAAGGTAGCATAAAAATTTATATTTTGCAGCTTTTTTAAAACATGTAGAGAATGAAGCAAAATAAAGCGAATAATTCTGGTTTCTTTAATGATTTAAAACATTTTTCCAAATGTAACTATATAATTTTAAACTTAAGTTGTGAAGTAAGTTAATAGTTTTATTGATATGATAATAAGGCTCAGAAATGAGCTTATAAATGTTGATTTAATTCGGCATAATATGAAAAAGAAATGAGGCTCTAACTATTCTTATATGCAGATTGAAGAATATTCTAACTCGCAATCATGATTTAAAAATGCATATACTTGCAACATTCTGAAAAATTAAAAAAAAATTAAATTGTGCAAAACCCCAAATTAATAATTAAACTTCGCATCATTAAAAAAAAGTCTCGACTGAAACTTGAAAAGGATTCGACAAACAGTCTAATGGGCATTAAGTGTGACTAAATGTTCTAGACAATTGAAATAGCGCCCTCTGGATTTCCAAAATTTTAGTAGAAATGTCAGAATCAAACGTTAGACTATCAATAAACATTTCTAGCATCACAATTTTAAATTTTAAAAATTTTGAATTTACCATTTACAACAACATTTAAACACAATACAACCATCACCATTGGTTTAGTTATTTAAATTGGTTGTTGTTGTTTTTAATTTGTTATCTACAATTAAATTTCAAAATAAATTCAACTAATTAACTGTGAATGATAATTCTTAATTAAAATTCTAGCAATGACCCTCATTAACCCCATTGATCGTTGGGTATCTATTAGCATGTTGTATGCGTCTATGTTTGAAGATTTATAGGCATTGCTACAAGCTAAAATACAGACGATGTCATCAGAGCTGTAATCACGCATCTAGTATGTCTGGTATTCTGGAACAACAATTAAGGTAATACCTTCTATCAGATTCCGTTTACTATCTGGACTGCATTGTTTCGTATCATTTTATAAGCATGTTTACTGTTACAAAGTGGAAAGGTAACAAGTTGGAAACATGATTTACATTTACAGCATGCGATATCTTCGAATGTAAATCACTCTTATTCATTTTATCAATAGAATTACCCAAATAACTGTGGATTAAATGAGGAAAGATGAGTAGTAAATTTTAAAACAATGGAATTCATGAATTTTATTTCTTGTTTTATTGTTTTATGTCTATTTGTTTTAAGTATACATTGTCTATTTGTCTATCTCATATACATTTTTTTATGTACATATTGTATATTTATCTATCTCATGTCCATTTGTTTTATGTACACATTGTCTATAGGTCTGTATTATACTTTTTTGTTTTATGAAAATATTGTCTATTTGTCTATCTCATGTCCATTTGTTTTATGTTCATATTGTATATTTGCCTATCTTATGTCTATTGGTATTATGTAAATATTGTATATTTTTCTATTTCATGTATATTTGTTTTATGTAAATACTAGCCGCCCTTGGCGACCAGTCGGTTCGCCAGTATTAATGCTCGCTAAAATTTTCATATAATATTTTATTTAGCTATGTCTCATAACAGGTTTTGCATCAAAATATTTTTAAACCAAACAAATTTTGATAATCATATAATTTATTTAGAGTATTATTTAGTATTATTTTCTTCAGATGTTCTGTTCATTGTGCTATTCATCTTTCTCTTTGTATCCGAGCAATGATTGTCCCGGAATTGATATTTTACTTAAATGGTGGAGGGAAAGGTCTAAAATTCTACATTTTCATAGAATAATGAGATTCAAATTTTCATAAATGTAAGCACACTAAACAATAAAGACAATTGGTTTTTAAGAGATGCGAAAGTTTAAAAAAAGCTCGGAAAATGCCGCGCACAGAGGAAATAATATTGATACACACACATCCTTCTTTTCTTTTCTTTTTTTCTATCCTTTTTTTCTTCACTAATTTTGTTTCTACAAACCCTATTTTCACTTTGTTATTCTTTTTTTTTTCTTCCGTGCCGAAATTTTATTTTGAGCAGGCATAGATTAAATATTCATACAGACTAATAATAAAAGCAGCTATTTTGTTTCTTTTTTAAACATCCCGTTATCTATGAATGAAAACCAACTGACTTCGCGCATTTCTTTCTAAACAAATCATAATTTATTACTTCCTGCTATCTCACTCAGTTGGCGTGGGGGAAGGAAATGCAGATTTTTGGCGGGAAAGTTAGAAAAGTGTCGTTTTAACTATTTTCCTCGCAGTTTTTTCATTTTTTCTTTCCATAAGAACCATCCTCGTGTCTTAACGAAACTATTAAACAAAAAATTAGCCGAATCGGTCGAGCCGTTCTCCAGTTTTGCGCTTAGCAACGCATTTCGAGCTCCATTTTTATTATAATAGATTGTATATTTATCTATCTCATGTCTATTTGTTTTATGTACTTATTGTATATTTGTCTATGTTATGCTTATTTGTTCTGATATAAATTGCAATATTTTTGCACTACAGCATAAGAAAATAGAGAAGATGTAAAGACAAGTTTAAAAAATACAAATATACGTTTATAGGATAGAAATAACAATTTTAAAAGAATATTTTGATACTGTTTGTGTGATCATATCCGATTTGAACAATTATTTCCTGTTATTTAACTATACGATTCACACAATTTGTAACGTTAACGTTTCTAAATTACAAATTTGAACATTCCTAAGCCTATGTGCGTCGGATTAATTTATAAGGTGAAAATTATGGATGGATTTTAAACCCTTTTATCTGGAATAAGAGACATTAAGAACAGGTAGTTACATTTTTCACATCATTTTTATCTTGTTTATCCATAATTACCAAGTCTAAATTTCTTTTATTATTTTGACACCCATCATGAACTTTGCAAATTAATGAGTTTATGCTCTATATTTTGCAGCAAATTGCAGTGTTTTAATGGTAAGGAAAAAAGAATTCAAAAAACCAAAAAGTAGTTAATCATTTTTTAAACATATAACAATCAGTTTAAGCTATAGAAAATGCATAAGTACTTTAACAGCTTAAATGCATTAGTACTTTAACAGCTTAAATGCATAAGTACTTAACAGTACTAACAGCGTTTATAAAGTATACTATATTAATGTAAATTAGCCGAAATATAACAATGCAAAATAATAAATTTATACAAATACCCCCTTTTTTGATATATTATTACAGTAGACAATTGACAATTAGTACAATTTCTGAAGCTGTCTCCTTCTAATTCAGTGCAACAAATCGATAGATAAAGGTTTGTGTACCAATTTTAGAATCAGAATTTACCAGCAGTAAGAAAAATTGTTTGTAACTTTAACATTGGCGTTTACCAAAAAAAGCAAGCATAAACTGGAGATGTCTTCCCAAAATTTTCTCGAGTACATTCTAATATACTTGCTTTGCGCCTTGTATGACATTGAACTACAATCGTTACAAAATATTAGAAATTGGCGACATTTTGGCATTTTTATTTAATTTATCGTGTTTTGGGGTGATAAAACATTTTCTTTCAATCGATAGAAAAAAAAGATTTGACCTAAAACTTCACCGTAGCAATTTCGATGTATTTGAATCACTTCGTTTTTGAATTATCGCCTTTACATGTTGGTCTGACAGTCTAAAAGTACAGCAGAGGTGCTCGTTGTTAAATTTGGTGCAAAATTTGATGTCTTTTTACACCATAGATGTTGAATACGTGTACATAATCATATCCATTTATATCTTTTACTTTTGCAGTTATCGCGTTAAATTATATGAGAACTGCACGACAGATGGACTTTCACTGAAAAGATTTTTCAAAATTTAATAACAATCTGCAAATTTGATGGTATAACAAATTTCAGCCGTCTAACTCAAAGCGTATTTGAGTTATCTTTCTTAGTTATCAGAGTATCTTTCTTAGTTATCTTAGTTATTTGAGTTATCTTCTTTTCCAAAAATGCGTTTTTCAAACTCAGGTGGAGGGAGGGACTCTAAAATGGGGAATTTCGTCAAAAATATCACGATCAAATTTTCGGACGATTACGATACTTTCCCTATATTTAGTATACTAGGAACTAAAAATTGTGACAATTCACATAATAGAATTACCAAGCCGTTGAATTATACCTAATTGCATCACCCTTGGAGACATCTCGAAAAGAGAATGAGATACTTCTGGCCTGGTGGTTAGATTTTAACAAAGTGGAGGGTACAATAATGGGGGGGGGTAGGCACATCCCATCAATGACGGGAAGTACTTCATACGGGAAAGGTTGTACCGTTGATGGTCCTTAGAATTCAACCATAATTTCCGCCAGTGTTGCTGAAGAGGCGGTCAGGTCATTCAGCAGTGGTGGTTTAAATCAGTCGAGATCAAACCCCCTTCGAGATGATTCTGAGTATCTAGTATGACTATATGTAATTGTATAGCGAAAATAAAAAATAATAATTTAAAAAATTAAATTTTTTGGCTATGAATTAAATTACCATCTTTTAAATTAACATTGGGTGTCTTAATATATACCATGACTTTCATGACATTTTAAACAATAAAGAAAATTCAAGTATTTGCAAAAAATTTCAAAGCAGTTTATTTTAGTCATTCACTTAATACAAAATAACAATAAATGAATAACAATAAACGTTTTATCAATAATAACCTACATTTATTCCACATACAGAAAATTTCCAAGAATACCTGTGGCTATTGAACCAAAGGAAATAGGCAATTATTGTATTAAATTCTGTATACATTATGCAACTCATTTCCAGATATCTCTTTGAAGCTGATATCGAAAGTGGCGGAAAAGGATTTCATTGGTAATTGGTATTTTGATGCAATCTAATGCAACTGTGCATCGTGACACTAATGGAGGTCTTTCATCTTTGTTCCTAGGAGGATTTTAAGGCAATCTATTCGCGGATTTCTCATAGTTATGAATATAAAATATCTCTACATGCCCGATTAAAAGGTAATATATTTTATTTAAATGTGATATAAAACATAATTTTATCTTGTTGCAGTTTAGTTTCATCAAAAGAAAGAATTTTAATTGACGAAATCTAAAATTTGTTCGTAAATTTTTTATAAATATGTTAGATTTGAGTTTATTATTATTATTATTATTGGAATTAAGACTGCCATTTCCGCTCCATTGGCGCTCTTTGTCAAAATGTGGCAAACATGAGCTGACTTGGATTCAGTGATCAAATTTATTGTAACCCTAATAACAGAAGATCAACTATTCGAAGAATAGAATTGTTTCTTTATAAATCGTTACGAGATCGGTTGAACCTCGATCAAATAATAAATAAATAAATAAATAAATAAAGATTAAAAGGATATTTGCTATGCATATTTCAATGTATCATGTCAGAACATTATTTCTTGAACGGCCAAGTACCACGTACTCGTGCAAGTTAAATTATATTTTTATTCATTTCAATTATTTCATTGAATGATTCACCTAAGTATTGCAAAAGATCCAAAAAAACTTTGTCTCGCATTTATTGTTAAAAAAAATACCCAATTTCCTATTTATTTCATTTCATATAATTACATGCTCAAAATGACATTTTTCTAGGTTTTATTTGCTGTAGTCATTAAGTTATTTTTTAAAAAATCAGGGCTTTTATAAATAGAATGACATCACGTTATTAAAAGCTCATTTTTGGAGATGCTCGTGCATATAAAAAAATATTTTTCACCTACGGATTTTTGCTGACTTCTGAAAATCTCATTCCAAAACAATATCATATTATGGCATGATAAAAAAAATTGGAATTCGAGTTGTTTTTAATTTAAATAAGATTACAGTCCACTTACTTAGAAATTGGAATTAACCAGCTTAAATTTAAGGTGATTTCTTACCATAAAATTTGGTCCTTCAAGCCAGAATTTGAATTTAATTTCCAATTGAATAGTAAATAATTATGGAAGAAGACATAACATCGTTAAATAGGAAACGTGGTTGAATAAAGGCACAAATAACTAGACTATTAATGTTAATAAATGATCAACATTTGAAGGATGTTGAAATAGAAGAAATTGAAGACTAAATAAAGTGCGTAAATTAAATCAACAGTTTGAACTTGAATAACTTTTTGTCTGTAAATGCAATTAGTAAGACACGAAAACAGCTAAATAAAGACATTTGATATGTAATCTTCCTATAAAAATTGCAGATCATTATCAAGTTTAGAAAAAAAATCCTTCAAATGAATTACATTGGGATTTCTAACGGATTCTGGTATGCCATTTGCTTAAATATAAAATCTATTAACTATAAAAATAATGATGACTAATTTTATAAGTTTCTAATGGATTGTGGTATTCAATTTTATTAAGTATAAAATGTCTTATAAATGTATATAGCCCAACTACATTTAAATATTTTGATCGATTTTTGAGTGCTATATTAACTTTCCATCGGAGCAAAAACTATAATTTATACAGAAATTGACATTTTTATAGCTTCAAATATTGAATCAAATCAGCGTAAATCAAAATGTATTTGAATGTTATTTATTGATGACGAGATAATTTATTTATAGTAATGAGCTTATAGACACACTAATGTTTACAGAAAAAAATACATAAATAAAAAGAGGTTCAATATCTGTTTCAGTTAACACAGCGGTAGTGAATACAAAAAAAAGGGGCATAACTATGAACAGAAGATTTTATCTGAGTTTGAAGAATGGACGATAATAATCATAAGAAGTAACCGAGAAAGGAGAGCTATAATAAGCAAAGGAAAATGTCTGTATTGAATTACAACTACTGTATTATTTCGAAAATTCACAATCTTTAACATTATAAATTATACTTCCGATATGTGTTATTTAAATTGAAGAAGAAATGACGATTGTTACTGTATTATTCTCTTTTTTTCAATTCCTACTGTTAGTTCACTTCTCTCTATCTGTTTGTCTCTGTATCTGTCCAAATTTTTAAACGATAATAAAATAGTTTTTATTCCAACACGAAGGTTCATATATATATATATATATATATATATATATATATATATATAACTTGTAGTGGATGACATATGGCGTTAATACTTTTTTCATATATAAATTCATTAATTTAGTTAATTTTTTTATTAATTAATTAAAAACTAACTTTCCAAATAAAAATATTCATTTCCCCACCATATAAATTAGATTTCAGTTTGTGATTTTCCCACTCTAATGAGGTTACGCTTAACATGTTTCCAAACGATATTTCAAATGATTCTGTTAATTTTCTTATTGTTTGATTCACTAAGAATTAAATATTATTATTCATTCCTTTGTCAGATTCATTTTTAAGTAGTTTTTTAATAAAATAAAACAAATTTAAGAAAATGAAAAAAAAATTAATATGTATTGTTTTATCCCAACTGGCGAAGAAAACTTAAATATTTGAGTTGCCAAAATTAGCGTTGAAAACTTACGTGTGCTCTAATTTATTTTCAATGGATACGGAATTCATTTCGCTTTGGCCAGACATAATTTTTGTTGACGATTAGAATCTCGTATCCGCTTTTACAATGGAAATGGAGTAGCTTCTAAGGGTATGTACATATGAATACACGAGGGCAAAAGTCTGACTTCTTGCTCACACTTATCACATTAGCTTGCACAGCCCATTTGTACTGGGGGGGGGGGCATATTCCCTCACCCTTCACAGATGGAACACAGAAGAACAACCCTGGCCTGACTGGGACTGGAACCCGGGACGCCCAGATCACGAGGAAGACTCGCTTCTTCTGGGACAGGACGCCAGCATAATTTTTGAATTATTTATATTAATTGCAATTATTTAATAAAAAGTAACTAAAAAATTATGATCTAAGTAAGAAATGGCTTTAAACAATTTTTTTATATTCTTGTTTGTGACAAATTTGCATACCAAGTTTTAATTATCTAACTCTTTGGATGAATCAATATGCACCTTATTTTGCCCTGATGAAAGACGTCGAATTTGGCGAGAACCCCACGATGCCATGAATCCACCTTTCCTTACTCGCACTGTGCAAGGGTCTAGAGGGAGTATCATTATATAGAGCATCTTCTGCTGGCATGGAAGTGGTGCGCTGGCATTTCTCAAAGGTAAACCTACATTTATGCGATACTTAGATATAATGGCAACTCAAGTGCACCCTGCAATGTTGCAGTTTTACCCTGATGGTGGCGGACACTTCATTGACGATAATGCTACTACATATCGTTCCAGAAGTGTTCAAAATGGGTTCACTGAGCATCACTCTTAATTCCAACATATTCCCTGATCACCGCACAGCCCGGATCTTAACCCCATTGAAAATGTGCGGGATATGGTGGAAAGACGCATCCGACAGCACTCTCCTCTTCCATCCAATTTACAAGATCTATAAGGCTGCTTAGCCAATGCATGGTATTTTCTTGATATAATTGCACTCCAGAATCTTTTAGACTCGATGCTTAAATGAATCAGAGCAGTTTTCAGAGCAAAAGATGGCCCAATAAAATATCGATGTTGGGCTTCTAATCTATTGGCCAGAGAGTGTACAAGGCAGCAGTAAGGATCCTTTATTCGGGTGCAAAATTAGTGAGTGATGGCTTTATAACTAGAAATATACTCCACTTACACAATTGTTTAATTGTTTTGACCAGGAAATCATATCTTTGTATAATAATGAAAAAAAATATTAAATAAAAAGCAATTGAAAGATCATAGTGATGTTTTTGGATGCGTAAATTATTTTTCCTCTTAGATATAAGGATCATCCCTTTTTCGAGGTATAAAGCTTTATTGCCAGGTGTCACTTCTTGAGAAAGCGTCAAATTTGGTGTCTTTTGGCGCAAACTAGAAATATTTGGACACATTTATCATAATGTAGATATCTTAAATATCGCCGATGTTATAGTTACTATTCTAAAATATTTCATACTTGGCTGTGGAAAAGTCGCCAAATGTTTATAAGACGAATAAGATCCAAGTTTCGGTTCGCCTCCATCGACAAATAGTCAACAACTTTCCTCTAGTTTTGGATACTTATAAAATTATTCCAAAGAATAGTTGATAATCGGAAAATATTCGGATAATTGGAAAAAGTTTATTGGCAAATAAGCAAAATAGGTTTTCCTAAAATTTAAATGTAATTGTAAAAAATATTCTAAAATGGATGCATCTTAATAGGAATCAACCTATTTTCATGTTTGCTCTACCTTCTAAAAAATTCTAGTGCTGAATTCGATAATATATTAGTCACAGCTGCAAACAAAACTGTTCTACTGATGGTTCACAAGGAAAGTTGTTTGCTTTCCTCCAGAACAAATTGATTCTAATTCCGCTAATGTTTTGTTAGCAGTCTTGATCACTTCTGGTAAAGGAGAGAAAGTAACTGTAAGAAATGCTCAAGCGGAATAAATTTAGTTTTTGAGAATCCTATCCTGAGAGTAATTAAAGGCTTTGGAATGTAATTCAGTATTTACTGCTCTTCAGAGCTGGATGGAATTTTGGTAATTTGATGTAAAATTTATATCATTATTTTTTAATTCAAAATGTTACTGTTGAAATAAAGTTTTATATAAAATTATAAGATTTTTAAAAATTGTAATTGATATAAAATCAAAACAATATTTTAATGAAAATTGGTTTTTTAATATATGTTTTACTTCCAAAGAAAAGAAAAATATACTTTTGGTTTCGAGTGTAGTATTTCATTTTTCTATTTAAGTTTATAATAAAAGTATATGAAGTCATTAAAGGTGAAAAGTTCTTTTTTTCGTTTTCCTTTAGAGTATTATAAAAGATTGGACCAGTTTACAGATCGTTCGCCGGCTTCCTGGAACAGAGGTAGCGCATCTTCCTCGTGCTCTGGGCGTCCCGGGTTCGAGTCCCGGTCAGGGCATGGTTGTTCTTTTGTGTATTATATGTGAGGTGTGTGAATGTGCCCCCATGTAAAAAAGGGATGTGAATGTGATGAATAGCGAGCTTGTTTATGGCAAGTGCCATTAGTAACAATAACAGATCGTCAAGAGCTCATTAGTACTAACTATCAATATTATTCCTAATTACTCTAACTTATGATTCAACACATGTAATATTTGGTATGTATACTGTGTTTACCTGTTTCCAATCTATTGTGTTTGCTATACGTCGAATGATGTTTCGACTTTTAAATTAAAATAAATTTTTTTATTTTTATTTTATTCAGCAGCCACGATGGCTTGAGGGTAAGGTCTCGGGTGTGAGCCGTAGGGTTTCAAGTTCATGACCTGATGAATACACCAAAGAAATGTCATGTAATAAGATCTGTTGCACGTTAAATCTGTCTGAGCCAAACATCTTCCCCCTGGAGTGGTGTAATAAAAAGGGTGCCAATTCGGGTGTCGTTCTTGTCATCTGTCTGAGGTTCAAAATTACGGAATCCGTCCCAAATTAGTTCTAGAGTTTCTTTACAACATGATGTTAAAATAACTAAACTAGGCTTTTGAAATCAATTAATACTTCTTTGCATAATCTTATTGCTCTTTTATTTTTAGCATTACATATGTTACATTTATATTGTTTAAAAGGAGTGATTTGAAATCCAATGTTTAGCTTTTCGCACGATGATGAGTGACATTATTCAATGCAACAATATACATGATGATGAGTGACATTATTCAATGCAACGAAAAAAAATGTTTAATAATGTACTTACCCTGTTAGCTGAGAATGACGAAATACTTCAATGAAAAACCAGTTGAATATAAGTAAATCACATGGTTAGAAGGTTAAATCAAAAAGAAAAAAAATAATAACTTCTGGTATTTTCAATATTCCGTTCGTTTGCTTTTATTTCTAGAAAATCATTGCAGTAAATTGTTAGTAATTCTTATTAATATTTTTAAAAAAGGAATTTTATTGCTTAAATATTTAATTTTAGTTTTAAATCAGGAAAAATGCAAATAAAATAATAATTATAATTTTTTAAAGTTACATTGAATAAATATTTTTTTAATCAATTAATTTAAAGAACCATTTTTTGAGGTCAGTAATTACTTTCAAACCAGATTATAATCTTTGTAAATTATTTTGTTAAGCCGGTAGTTGTAACACAATCATATATTAGTAAAAAATAAATTTTAATATCTAATAAATATAAGAAATAATATCACATGATTTATAGTTTTCCTTTTTAAAAGGATTTACATGAGAAGAATAAGCATTTTTAAATGAATATGATTTTAATAGATGAATAAAAACGCTATAGGAAACCATATTTTAAATGATTTCTAGAAAACTCTGAGAAAAAGGACAACTTTCTTAACAACTTGTTAATAGAATAGAATAGATGATTATATAATTGTAACATTAAGCACAATAAAATATAAATAATCGTATTATGAACAATTTAGCATTTAATATTTTAACTAAATTACTATTAAAATATCCTGTTGAAACTCAAATATCTATAATAAACACTGTAAATGAATATAATCTAATTTATAAATATTCAGGAATTTAAGAAGACGTAGTCTTGAATTTGTTAGCGTAGAAAATTTGTAGTGAATTATCAGTTAAGATCCTATTACGAAACCGATGTAAGAATCCATTAAGAGCTCAAAGCGTATCTTTATATCTAAATAATAAGCCTAATATTAAAGGAATTCTACGTATTATAATAGATCTGAAGCCTGAAAAGGGAATTTGAAGATAATTTGTATTATACGAGTAAAGAAAAATTATGTTGTTAAATAAATTTATTATATTTTAATTTTCCTAATTTTTTTTCGAAACTGGTATTTCTTAATCTTTCCCACATATTTATTCTGTATTTTGTAATAATTTTCTGCGTTTTTTTTAAAATTTGAATGATATAATAGTTTTTATAAAATAAATAATGTATAGTAATAAATATTGATTTTTTTTTCAGACGATTTCGAGTAAAAAGTTATTATCATTTGCAGTTGGAATGACATAATATTTTTTTATTGATAAACATTGAATGTTTCATGAGACGATTTCGAATAACAACAATTTCCTAAATTATTATGCAATTACTTGTTGCAAAGAATGTTATAATTTTAATAGGAAAACATGTTTAGAAACATTTTAAATTATTATTTAAATTTCTCATGCAATAGTGAGAGATCACTGGCTGCATTTCTAAGTCTTGCAAAACGATAGTCGGAAAAGAAATGAAATTAAATCGTGGATTTGAAATCCGTCTTTAAGGTATTGTATTGTGAAATTATAAACAGAATGTTAGAATAATTTGTTTTTATTTTTCTTTTCCCTATATGTCATTTCATTTTAAGAAAAACAGTTTCGTATTTAAATACAAAGTGTATTCTTAAATAAAATTTAACTAAAAAATAAAGTAATCATATTTGTAATTGATCCCTTTAAACTGAATTAATTATACGCATATGTGAGTTCAGATTTTTTTTGAAAACTTTTTTTATATCTTTGTACTTACTGAATAATCACGTTCTTTTATTCGTAATTAAGATAGAAATTCAAATAAAATTTTGAAAACATGGATTAAATTTCAACTACGAAACATTTTAAGTATTCCAAGAATTTTTCACTTAAAAGTGTTAAAACAAATAATTTCGCGCTTTAAGTGCGATTACATAAAAAATTACTTAAACATTTTGAATATAAAATTCTTTATTTTATAAAATCACATTAAGATTATTCTGTTTTCATAAATACTTTAATCTATTGAAATATATATGAGCGTAAAGGATAAATCATCTGAATGAACGGAATAATAAATTTTCTTGATAAAATTTAATAAAAAATTAACAAACGTATAATGCAATGTAAATGAATAAACCTTTTAAAAATGAATTATTGTACGTTTTTTGCCATTTTTTTCCTAGAAATATTCTTTAAAGAATAATAAGTAGTCAAAAAATTTTAATGTGAAAATAGGATTCCTTTTATGGAGCAAATGAATATATTAGTAACATTAAGAACGGAGTTCTTTGTGCTCTGATGGATTAAATATTTAACATTAAAGACATTTTTTTTATATTTTTTAGCGCAGGAATAAAATTGTACGCAACATTTATTTATATTGACAATTTTTTATAATGCAAAATTTGAGTAATTATTGATTTAAGATGCAAATGATAAAATAAAAATTCCTTTCTTTTCATAATAATATTTTGCGGGAAAACAAATATTCTACAGATTTTACTTTATGAAAGAATAGTAATCATATACTGATAATCTTCCTTTGTACAAATTCTTTATATTTAAAGCGGTTAAGTATATTATTCTACTGGTAATAATGTAATTTTCTTCTTAAAATCTGAGCTCTTTATTTCTGGAATTATGAAAGATCATTGATCTCATTTCAAAAATAAATACGAAAATTTAGATTTATAATTATCTTCTATTAAGAACCTTTTTTTTTTCAAAATGTTTTTTAAACTCTTGACAGACATTTTTTACTGTCAAATTTGATTCATCGTGAGAGAGCTTTGAAAACTTCTGCTTTTACAACTAATGTTTATTAATAAAAAGCAAAAATAAAAAGTTCAAATAAAAAGCGCAAAATTTAAGTAAGAAATTTTATATCTTTGATTTAGTTGATTTCCTAACTTATTACTAAGAAATAAGATGGAGATTCAATCAAAAAATTCAAAATCCTAGCAATGAAATTTGAATAAAGTTAAGCTTGCTGCTTGTGTGACAGTATTTCTTGATATAAATTTATCTCATTCTTTCAGCTTATTTAAATTGTATTTCAAGATGCTGAAGAAATACAAACCGAAGATTATTATGGAATTTACTTGTTTAATAAGTTATCTAACTTACCTTTTCTGACTTAGTTACTAACTTACTTTTTTCTGAATTTTCAATTTATCAATAAAATAATTTATTTCTTACAAATATTTAAACTAAAATGTTGAATTGTAGTTTAACCCCTTCCTTCGCTAACTTGACGATAATACGCCCATGCTGGCAATCCCGTTTTTTATTATAGCAAATCTAGGTTAAATTTCTCCTTGATCGGAAGAAAACATGGCGCATTTTCGTGGTTGGCGAGTTGGCGAATTTTGAAAAATGCGCCAAGCAGGGGGTTAAACTACAATTGCACCCAAAACTCTTTGAAATTTCTTTTAAATCTTTTATATCTATGAAATTAAAGGAAATTGTATTTCTAATAAATTTTGTGTGAGATTTAAATTATATGTAAAACAAATGAACTCATTTTATTATAAAATATTAATTCTTTAAATTATTAGTTTTCTAATAGAAAATACATTAGTCTTTTTTTATTCATCTTTATAATTTCCTATCATGAACAGAGATCGATTCATGTGTGAAGACAAAGATGATTCAGACCTCTACTTCTATGATTAAAATGTTGCTAAAAAGACCAGTGAATCAATAAGAAAAATAATGAAATATTTACAAGAAAGGGATGCATGATATTATTGATTAAGTTTGATTTCAAATTCTTCCAATGACATTTATTGTAGAGTTTTATTTTCAGAGCATTTTGTTTACATTTTATTACAATTGATTATTTGAAATGAAAAGCAAAAGAACAGCTCGACCTTTTACATAACTTTCCCTCTAAAGTTTTAAATTTCTCTTTATGCCAAAAGGGCTTTCTTAACTATAAATTTTAACAGTATTATTTCTATACTCCTAAAAGTACCTCTTAATAATAATAATAATAATAATAAAACAATAATTTAGATTCTAATGGTAGATTCTATATACTAAAACGTATCGAATGTTGTTGTTTAGAAGAGTTCTAGCTTATTTTTGTCATTATTCTTTAATTTACACTCACTAGTCATCTAGTGTCACTAACTGCACCCCTGAACAAATTTCTTCTGGTTTTCACAGCTATTTATCTTTCATTTTAAAGTTATATCATTTAAAACTTGATATCCACTCGTCTAAAGTACCCATACATTTTGATAGCAGCTGGTAATCACGATAAAAAAAATCCAAAATAATTTTTTGTTCCAGAATTAATAATAAATAATCACGTCTTATTAAAACTAAATGAATCAACTGTCATTCTTCGTATTTTTGTCGTCTAAAATAAATTCATTTTAAAATCTAGAAGTTAAAAAGTAACTTTTAATCAATCCTAAATTATTATTCATGACTGATTGCATTATCAAAAGCAGTGAACATGGAAGCCGAAATTTCTTTCCCGATTCTTCTATTTAGGATTTCTTTAAAGTGATTTTTTTTCCTACTGATAATTAAGTTATTAATTTTGTTCTTTAAATGAATTTTAATTCTTCCAAGAGACATAAATGCATAAATTTTTAATTTCGATCCATTTGTCTATTTAGAAAATTTTCCTCTAGTCAGTACAGGAAAGATGTACTGTAATAAAAATCTCTAATTAGTGTCTGACACGGAAAGTAATTAAGACAATGTTTCCAGAAAATTTTTCTTTCTGATAAAGTTTGGAGGATATTTGAATAAAGCTTTGGGCCTCTGTTTGCCTTTCTCGTCTTTAATGAAATGCATTTAAAACGATTAAAAGTTCTCATCCTACACGCATGCAATGGAATAGAGTTGATGTTTGAAGAATTTACAAACATTACATTTATACACTTTCCATTATATTAAATTATATTAATTGAGTGTTTATTAAAGTGCAACAAATTTGTTCTTTCTCAATCATTTATATCATAATTTAGGTAGTTAATACAGAAATGTTTCGTTCCATGTTAGTATTTTGTAATGAAATTCTAATTTTATTTTTGTTTATGGAAAGAAAATAACATTAATATATTTATTTAAAAGTTGACGGTATTTACCGTAGAATTTTCGGTGTCTCTACCGTACCGCTAACTGCTGAAAAGAATTCCAGAACAATATTTTGTAGTATGCAGACGGTTTAGGAATTTTGTATTTGTTTAGATAAATTGTTATCATCTTGTGAGAACATGATTTTGTTTTGGTTAGGAGGTTTTGATGTCTACAAAATTTACGAGCAAAAAATATTTTTACCTGCTGTTACTAGTATTGCTTTATTATTACGTATGCTTCCTTGAAAACAGATGGGTTTTTAAAAAGGCTGACGAAGAGCTATGACTTCATATCTGCTATATCATCTAGACATCGGTCTAGTTCCAAAATTTTGTTTGCCATCTAGAAAAATTGAAATTCCAATTATTACATATGTAAAGTGAAAGTTTAAAAAAATCATATTTATATATATCCGGCCTGATGACTTTCTCAATGGTCACCATCAGGCAGGGATTCTAATAAAAGGGAATTTTTTTTCTGCAGATTATTGTCTAAAAAATTAACAGTTTTGAGACCCGAAAAATTCCACGTTCCAAAGTATAAGAGATGCATCATATAGGACAATTATAAACAAGACTCACAATATTAAAATTCTCAAAAAAAGAAATAAAAAATAAAACAAAACACCTTACACAATAATAAATACACAAATATTATCGAAAGAAAATCTTTAATTCCGACCTACACAGAAGCATATTCGCGTTATCAAGGAAGTTCTACTTATTTTAATGTCTAAAATCTATCGAATAAGGGTATGTTCTTGACTTCTTATTTTCTTTTTGTAATATTTGTGTATTTATTATTGTGTATAATGTTTTGTTTTGTTATTTAACTTTTAATTTCTTCTTTCTAGAATTTTAATATTGTGAGTATGGCTTATAATTTCCTGTATAGTGAATGCATCTCTTATACTTTGGAACGTGAAATTTTCCAGACCACAGAAGGGTTAATTAATTAGACAATAGTCAAAACCCTTTACAGAAAACACTTCCACCTTTTATTGGAATCCCTGGGTAATGGTGAGCCTTGAGAAAGCCATCTTCTTTAAAGGCCGGATTTCTTTTTATATATTTATTTATTTTGATTTTTGATTTTTTCAAGTTCTTTACTAATTTACCCTCCAGAGTGATTACCTCCAACCACCATGCCGGAAGCATATCATCCTCATTTCGAGGTTCCCCCTGAGGGGAGATGGGGCCCTAGATAGAAAAAGATTGTATGTGTTTTACAGTAATTTCATCTCTCAACGTAGTCAGATATATGCCCATTATAAGGATGCATAAAAGTTACAACAGCTTTTCAATTGTCTTCTGACTCAAAATTAAAAATGTCAAAGGTTTTTTGTTTTAGGGAAAAGCATAAAATTTTGTACAGTCGAATAACTTCTTATTTCTGAGCGAATGTGAGGAGATAACTGACTTCGAACTTGGTAATACCTCGATAATACTAATCAGTCCTCTGACATTTTGTTTTCTGAATTTGTGTAAGATTTCTTTAATTCTGTTATTACTTTTGCATATTTTTTCAAATTCAGTTTTGATGAGTAGTGCTGTTTAGTTTCGCTCTGAAATTTGCATTTATGCTCAAATTCTAAATGGCGCAATCCTTTATTGACATTCGCAGTGTTTTAATTTTTGCAAAAATTTATCAATTCGATAAAATAATTCAAAATTACTTTTTTTTACAAAAAAAAAATGGAGGGCTCTTGTGAGGATTAGAATTTTTTATTAAATTATGAATTCATCCAGCCATTTTTTTTTTCATTTAAAATGAATATACAACTTTTTAATTAAATTTGATGAATATTTTAAAGTCAAATCAGGAAATTACCTTTATTTTAAAAGAAACATTTTATGAAAGTGCATGATTCTTACATCAGTTTATTATGTATTATTCTCCAAAGTTTAAGCTTTAACCTATTTAAAACCCTAATCTATTTAAAGATATACTTTGCCTCCATATCAGATAGAAAAATAGTATATAAATGTAAATATTTGACAAAATAATATATCCATGTAAATATAAAAGAAAAATATCATTTAAAAATAAATTTATAGTGTATAATTTATGAACAGGCAATCATTGATTATATGGAGTTAATAAAACCTAATAGATTGCATAAATAAATGATATAAAATAGTTCTAAATTTTTTCATAATTACATTATTTATCTTTGTGTTGTAAATTTTTTATTACTTCTCCCCCTGTTACATTAGCCAACATATTTTCATTAGAATTATTTTATATGCCTTTATGATAAAGAATAAATAATATATCTGACCATGAAAATTAATAAATTAAATATTTTGCCTTAATGTGTTATTCTTGTGTTGCTTTTTATTGATTATAAGGGCAAGCAAATGAAATTCGATTTGTAAAACTATTTTTTTCTCCACTCCAACAAATCAAATAATCACAATAGCGTACTAGTTTGCATAAGATTCTTCAATCCAATTTGTACTTGGCGCCAAAATGAAAAACACAAATCAAGGCCGCATCAGATGAAATTAGCTATTTTCAGTAAAATATATCTTATTTCCCGGGAGTATCCTAGGCTGGAATAATTTTCTTTGCATAAAGAAAGTTCCCGGATCTGAAGAAATTTCGTGGAGTAAAGAAAATCTCATATCCCAGCTTCTGTGTGCTATTGGACCGAAAAGTCAATATTGAATCTCATTGGTAACACGGTTTACAGCATTTCTTCGTCACATCGTGAATTCCCGCGGAAATTGCTTGTTTTTGTAACTCGGCAGAATTTCAAATAGAGGATATAATAGTTAATGTAAATTTGCCCAGATACTTCGATTTTGATGTAATTTATAAAGTCAAAGTCACCTTTTGTATCGTTGAGACTTGTTAGACCCAATCAAAGGTTCTGTTTAGATATTGGATTTAAAATGGCTGTTGAATGTTGAGCGATATTATTAAAGGCAATAAAATAATATTAAAACTATTCATATTTATTAATTCGTACTTTAAAACTTTTATAATAGATAAGAATTATACATCACAAACATAAGCTCAAAGACATCACCTTTTTATATCATACAAAAAACAATGATAATGATTAATTTTAAGGACAATATAGAGCTGCTATCTAAGTTATACGTTTGAAAATTATTTTTTTTAAATATTTTTAAAAAGCGTTTGGAATTAAATATCATAATACTGATGCCGAATATATATTTATTTTTTCTCAAGATTCAATTACTTAAAGAAACAAAGAAACGGTATAGATATAAAAACCACATACAATTCATCATATTTTATTTTTTTCCCACAAAAAATAGCAAAAATTGGTGCATGACTTGATTTCTATAAAGTAATAACATAATCTGAACTCTTTTTGTTTGGTTTTCAATATAAACTTTTATTTCGTTTCTGCAACAAAATAATACAAAGTTAAAGAAGTTTGCCATAAATTTTAAAGCAAAGGGTTACAAATATCTCTAAATTGTTAATGATGCTATTCATAGTTTCTTTGATCAACGTAAAATGAATTATTATTAATAAAAGAATAATATCAAAAATAATTTATTAAGTGACTTTATTTCATTTGCTGTAAAAATATAAAACAACATATTTTTGGAAATGATATTTTACGAAT
>JAOUZG010005720.1:1957812-1969523 GCA_026289955.1 Argiope argentata | reverse complement strand
ACTATAATGTGTTTTGTAATTTGTAATTTAATATGTATTTTAAAGTGTGCAGTAATTAGTAATTTAATATGTATTTTAAAGTGTTTAGTAATTTGTAATTTAATATGTAATTTAATGTTTTTAGTAAATTCTTGTAAATGGTTTTAAGCGAGAAAAAGAAATAGTATTTTAACAAATAATGCATTAATTTTTAATTTTAATTGTGGAGGAATAAATTATTTGGTTGTTTGCCAAAACACATAAAATAACGGTCTATTTAGTTCAAAAATAATCATCAAAAAAGATTTTTAGTCAATTAATATATAAAATAATTTTAATTAAAAATATATAAATGAATCACAGAATTCAACACTTTATTTCTTGTAAAGCCTTTATCTTTGAAAATTATTTTCCTCTATAAACCAAAGGCTTTTTGGCGTTTTTTCATAAAACCGAATAGTTAGCTACATTCGAGTTAAAGAAAGGAAAATAACAGTGTGAAATCGTTTGGTTGCTTAATTTGCCTCGACAACCAATACTGATGCAATCTGACATTTCATAGATCTTGCCATTGATGGCCGACGTTCAAGAAGTACACAAAAAATGCACGATTAAGACTTTCAATAGTCTTAAGGCCATCAAAATGTGACTTGAACAGAAACTAATGGTTTCCATGTGGAAAATCGATAGTGATAGGGAAATAAGTGATTGATCAGTCAGCGAATGCCAAAGGAAGTCATACAAGATTCAGAATTGTGTGCCTCTCATTTAAGAAAGCGCATTCGTGTGGCTCAGTTTTTATATCAAAGTATTTGCAGTATTTTTTTAATGACTTTCATATAAATCTGTTGTTGTTGTTGCTAATGTCACTTGCCATGGACAAGCGAACTGAAGGCCGTCAACAATTTTAAGCCGAATGAGTGTCTCTTGTTGTTGAAGTAGAGCCAACTAGGGCAGAGTACGATTTTAGCTACACACTGATCACATTCGCTTGCACAGCCCCTTTTTATGGGGGGGGGGCATTCATACACCTCACAGATAGTAAACAAAAAAACAACCATGCCCTCACTGAAACTCAAACCCAGGACTCCCAGATCTCCAGGAAGATGCGATACCTCTGTGTCAGGACGCCGACCTTATTTATATCTGATTACAATATGTTTGTTTATACAAATAACATATGATGATGATAATAATAATTTCGTGTCTGCTTTTTGCCACGGAAAGAGGGGTGCAGTAACTTCTGAGGGTATGAATTCCTGGGCACCCGAGGGCAGTAGTGTAACTTCTAGCTCATATGAGGATGAAACACAAACCCACACGCTTGCACAGCCCCTTTTTACAGGGGGGTACATTCACACATCTTCCAGATAGAACAGAGAAGAACAGCCATTCCCAAACCGGGACTCGAATCTGGGACTCACATAACACGAAGAAGACGCGCTACCTCTGTGTCAGAAAGCTAGCCCACACATTGTATCTACAAGCATTATATAATAAAAGCATTGCTTTGGCAAACTTCTATAGATGAGAAATTCACAAAGAATTAAAAATCATTTATGAAAATGATATTCTAGGTTTCTACGAAGTAGTGATGAAAAATATGACAGTATTTCAACGGAGATTTGACTCACAAAATTTCGCTAGTTGTGGGGAAACCGGAAATGGTATTAACCATTGTTAATTCAAAGGCAAACTTTAGAAACTTTGTTTGAAAAATTCAATGAGAAATAAATAGAATTAATATTTTGATTATTCCATGAATATTATATATTTAACTGAAGTAATTTCTCTAGTATTATTTTTATTTCATTTATTTTAATTGTTTTGATATGTTCATTATATAATCTCAAATTTTTAAATTACTTGAGCAAGCATTAATTTACAAATCTAAAAATTCTTTAAAATGTATAAAAAATTATATAATACATTGTTTGGGTTTTGTATAGCATAAAGGTAATATATAATGCATAACTAATATATATTTTTTCTTTACATAATGTAAAAAAATACTTATGATTTATATTATTTCTACTCTATGAATCATATTGAGAAAAAACTGACATCCAAAATTTCGACCAAGATATAAATAAATGAATAAAATAAAAATAATTAATACACAATTTATTGAATTATACATCTTTGAATTTCATTGATATGAGCAATCAATGGCCATTTTAAGAAGATTTGCACTTTGATTGTCAGATCTTCTTCGATTTAGCAATTAATTAAATTATTTAAGGTTAACCTAGAATTGAATATTCAATGTTTCATAACCCGGTCAAATTTCACTTAGAAAAATGAATCGCCTTTTGTTCAAAATATTGATAATCAAAGGATACTTTATTAAATTTGACTAAAAAAATAGAAAGACTGTTTTAATATATTGTCTTCATAAACCTTTGAAAAGTAGGGTTGTGGTACAGTATAATCTTTTTTAAATTCTTTTTAAAACATTTTAGAAATATATGCTTATCGCTAAGGCTATAAAAATTGCAAATGTTAGATTAAATTATTAATTTACATAGAATGCAATTAAAGCGAATATCAGATATGACAGGCTTTGAGCTTTGTTTTCAAATGTTATTATCAAATACTTAAAATAACTCTTCATCCGTTCTATTAAGGTAACTTTCTACATTAATAATATCTTTAAAAAATAGAAAAACATCAAATCAATTTTTTTTTTAAAAAATATCTCATTTTTTCTTCAAAAGCGACTACTGAAGTCATTTTTGAACTATAACATTATTATTTTGTTTTAGCAAGCGGTTTTATAAAAATGTTTTTCTGTCCTTGAGCCAATTTAGCTAGCTTACGTCAAAATAAGTGCCTTTAAAAGAAAAGGAATATAATGAGGAGCGTTTTTTTAGGAAATAGAGCCACTTAGAATTTCTTGAATATGCTGTCCATCTTCAATAAAAACATATAGATTTTACTTAAAAACAGATAGAAGATTTTATCACGTAAGAAAATGATGCTATTTTGGGAAGAGGTTTGTGACATCAACAAAAATCTGTAGGAAAAAAACAAAACAATCCGTAGGCGAAATATTAAAATTCTACTATCTATACGTGCATCTCGAAAAATCAGCTTTTAATAGCGCGTCGACATTGCATTTACAAAAGCTCTGATTTTGAAAAATAAATGAATGACTACAGCTAATAAAACCTAGAAAAATGTCATTTTGAGCAAGTGATAATTTGAAATGAAATAAGTAGGAAAAGTTATATATTTTTAAACAATCAATGCAAGACAAAGTTTATTGGATTGTTTGCAATACTAAAGTGACTCATTCAATGAAACAAGTAAAATGAATAAAAATATAATTTAGCTTGAACAAGCACGTGGTGCTTGGCCATTCAATAAACTGTTTTCTGACATGATATATTGAAATAAGCATAGAAGATTTTATTTTAATTTTTTATGATTTTAAATTTGCTCATCAAAATAAACTAGTTATTTTCGCTTTCTTCATATTTACATTTTTCTTTTTCTATTATGGATAATTTTATTTTAATCCAGAAAACGCTACGTGAATCGAATTTCGTAATTTTTCCGTATAACTTCATTCGGAAAGAAACAACACAAAAAAGTATCAAATTGCAAATTTTTCTTGGTTCAAAATGAATGAAAGAATATCACCATCTTTTTGCAAAATACGAATGCAACATCTCCTTCATAGAAGAGGAAAAACATGCTTACCAGTATGAATATATTGAGAGTAACGAACTATTACATTTAATATTAAAATCAAATAAGGACATAATATTTCTTTCAGAATACCTTCTTCTAAATTTTATCAGAAAGAAAAATTATTTAGAAACTTTGCACCAATTACTTCCAGCATCTAATTAGACATTATTTTCTAGTAACTATATGAATGTATTTTCGCACCAATTGATGTTATTGGAAATTAAAAGAAAATAAAAATTCTCTTGTTTCTTCTGTTTTGGGCATTTAGAATTTCCAAGGAAGTTAAATTAATAACCTAATTAATGATAGGATAGCAGATAAAAATAATTTATCTTTTAGAAAAATTTAACTTCTAAGGTGGTAGTATAAATTCTGTAATATGTCATAAATATTAATGGGGAGCTAATTGACTCTTCTATTGATGGAATCTGTAATGCTTGAACACTGGAATATACTAGAAAATGTTTGAAAAATATTAAATAATGATTCACTTTTGAAATAATAGAAAGTGAATTGTGCTGCTTCTATTTATAGAGAAGGCGAATTACATTAAAAAATGCATTTAACATGCTTTCTGGATAACATTAGTTACAAAATCAGATACATTATAAAGAATGTTAAAAATAGGAAATCATATTATAAAATTTATTTTGATTTATGTGTACCGATAAGATTTAGAGTTCTTATAATTTTTTAAACACTTTTCCAACATTCATTTGTTTTTGTTTTTTATTTGTAATTTTTTTTTCCATTTCGATTATCCGATTTAGAATAATATATATTTTTCTGCATTGTTGGGAAAAAGTTTCAATTTCAAAAATGGTATCTTTAAAGCTATCGTATTTCACTAGTTTTTTTACTTATCTAAAACTTATTATAATAAAGAACTGCTTGTTACTTAAATTCAAATCATATTTAAAATATATCAATGATTTATTTAAAAAAATGTATATCATAATTTGTTTAAACAAATTATTTAAAAAAATCATCATTGAAATAGCAAAGGCAAACAAAGATAAAGATCATAAAGGTTGAATTAATCGGATGTTGATCATAAGAAAATTTCTTGCCTAATGCGAATAAACAATATAATTTTATTGTTAAGAAAATTATTTAAAAGAATCCATTAATCTTACATGAAAAGTACTGAGTGTCTCTATTGACAAATAATGAAATAAATTTCTTTTGTCGAATTCTGCTTATATGTTTGTAAATAAAATAAACTCTTTCAAAAATTTCCGAAAACAGTCTGTTTTAGAGAAGAAAAGTGACATTTTTCCTGCTATCTGATGAAAAATGCATTTAACAGCTGTTAATATTGTGCTCCTTTCTGGCCCGAAAGGGAGGATAAAACTGTTAACTTGAACATAAAGAAAAATGTGTCAGATTTTGTGTCACTCTTATCAGTTTGGATGAAAAAGAACCCTGAACCGAAAACAAAGAAATTTTTAAATTTCGCTGACAGTTCGATTGAAAGCTGTTCTTTACCGACCAGCTTCCAAAGAAAAGACGTATGTATTTAATGTTTTATTTTTTCTGATTCTCTACAAAGGCTGATTTTTCTTATACTTATTTTTATATACATTTTTAAGCGTTTTCAATGCTATATGTCTCCAGCATGGATTGTCAGTTGTAAGTGATGACGTGGAAAGCTGTTGCATGGGGAACGTTATATCCCAATTTTACAATGTAGAATATGCAATATGTTTTGTGAAAGAGAGTAAGTAACTAGGGTATCATATAAAGTGTAATTTTCTTCAGGATAATTTTAGTTGGGAATATCAGCGAAAAGTTCGTAACAAGTGTTTGTCCGGAAATTATGACATTGTAGCAAGAATAGATCGTGAACGAACGATTTGTATTCCCTCAAACGCTATGGCGAGTAGTTGTTTGCTTACGTCAAGTGAATCTGACGATTTTGCTGCAGGTAGATGGCGTCACGACTGTTGCAGGAGGTGGCGTTATCAAGGTCACCAATGCAGCGAGTGAAGGTCAGAATACGAACCCATGACGCTAGGCCAGTAGCTGAGTAACATAACGACAATACCAAAAAGTCGATATTGGTATCGTAGGTGTTATCTGGCTTATAAGAATAGGGCTACAACGTGTTTCTTTTGTAGATAGTCTCATCTACGAAGAGAATATCCTTGTTGCTGTTGTTCTCGTGCTCCGCTTTATAATGGAAGGAGAGGTGCAGTACTTCTGAGGGTACTTTGGATCCCTGAGCACCCGAGGGCAGAAGCCTGACTGCTAGTTCACATACATCACAAACCCTTTTTACAGGGTGGATTTCATTCATGCATTTCATTCACTCATCCACAAATCGTAATTTAGATTTTGAACTAAGAACGATCACCACTGAACCAGTACCCCAATTGGTATTAATCTCGACAAGGTGGACTTTGTGAAGACAACAGATTTAAAGAGTGCCAGCCAATACACACACGGAGAGTTTTCGGCTGGTGGATTCGTACTTGAAGCCAACGTCCTACCAACCACGCCATTTTAACACAGATACCGGTCCCGCTGTCTTTGCTAAAATGGAGAAACATCACACGTATTCAAGTTTTAATTCAGGAAATTTGTTTTTAATCAAGTTGTCCCACCAGATTGATATAGAAGCATGAGTATGCTTGTTGAAGTGAAAAGTTCAAACAATCAGCAATTGGTGATTTCAAGAAATGATCAAAATCTTTGGTCCAAAAGGTTTTGAACTATAAGAGGAACGGACACATTTTTTGCAGAGATTTTGTCTTTTCTTCTCGGTGATATTAAGTACAAAAAGCTTTGAGAATAATTTGCTTGTTGATTTTTGCTATTGAACTCTAACACTGTTTATCTTGCAGGCACACCAAATACATAAAAGTATAGATTTAACTAACAGTAATAAAATCTATTTCTATAAGTATAGATTAATTTAAGTTATCAAATAAATAACTACAAGTATATTTATTTTGGTTTCCTGATATATAGGAATAATTAATAAATTTCATGACTTAAATACGCAATATATTTTCATATTAATTCGAAAAATTTTGAAATTTTTTAAAAAATAAAAAAATATATACAAAGGATACCATTGGCATGTATAATAAAATCTATAATGAGTAAATAATAATATATAATGTGTAAAATTATATTATCATGAGTATAGTTATATAATTCTATGAAACTGTCTTTCGTTATTTCAAAAATAATAACTGAAACCAATGTAGCAAATGTTATAGAGGATCTGTTGTTGCCCTTGTTACTTATGGCACTTATCTATGGGCAAGCCTCCCGCTGATACAGCAGCAGATTTAAGCCGAAAGGAGTGTTTCTTGTTTTTTGAAGTAGCGCCAACGTGGGCCAAGAGTACGACTTTGCCACACACTCACCACATTTGCTTGTACAGTCTCTTTTTATGAGGGGCAGAGTCACACATCTCACAGATTGCACACAAAAAACAACAACCATGCCTGAACAGGGACTCGAACCCGGGACTTCCAGAACAGAAGGAAGACGCGCTACCTCTGTGACAGAAAGCCGGCATATGCAATCTAAATTATAAATATGAAACTTAGGTATGAAAAGTTACTTTATTGGATGTAAATGTTGACAAGTTGTTAGAAATTGAGAATCAATTAATTTGAATTGTCATTTCGTTAGTTTGCATTTAATTTTTTATAAGGAGAACCTGATGACACTAATTAAAAATGCAAATATCTTTTCATATATTTTTTGTAATATTATATTTCTACACCGCTTATAATAAATGTTTCATTTCAATTCTCTTTCTATGGATTCAATGGCTCTATATTTTAATCACATTCAATTAGTAGCAAAATGTGGTTTTTCATGAAAAACAAGTTAACTGAAAGAAACTACTCATTTTGCATGGGAATCAGATTGGAAAACTTTATGGTTCTAAAATAGCGAGATCGTATTCAGTACTTTCAAATAAAAAGGTGCGGAGATTTGTTGAAAACGAAATTTTCACTTTGGCTTTAAAGGCAGGTTTAACCTCATCTAATTATAAGGTTCCAATAAATCACGCATGCGCAGAAAGAAGATTTTGTATCCTCTGCTTGAGCAGAAAATGACATGTTTTTGTCTCACCAAGACAAATGCTTGTTACTGTACAGTTCTGTGCTTGTGTTTTCTTACTGGATGGATTATGATTGGTTGACTGGAAACCGTACTTAAGCCTAGATATAAGCAAAAACGAATTCTTGAGGCAGGAAAATCTAATTTTTAATACTCGTTGGTAAATAAAATTGGTAAACCTGAACTCTGGGACATTATCTTCAAAGATTATTGAAATTTCAATTGAGCAAAAGCGGATTTTAGTTGTAAAAGACAAAGTGTGATTTGTTGTCCTCTTACACTCACCTTACGCTTCAGGAGAGTTGTTTACAGAAGGTAAAATTTCTGAACTTAATTATTTTAGAATAAAAATTGTTAAAATTGCTAATGGATTTAAGGGAAATTGTGATGTTGCAATTGATAATATTATTTGTAAAGCAGATAAAACTTTGCTTTTTGTTAATATTAAATGATAGAACTTTTTTTTAAATGATACTCTAATAGAATAATTGAAAATCAAGTTATATTAGAAAGGAATGATTTAAAAGTAATAATATCTAAGGATATATTAAGAATCTTTAGCTCAAAAATTTATTGAACGTAATTTAGTATATAATAACGATGGGTTCTATGACGCTTGATTTAAGCTATCTCATTTAAATCAAGAATTTTTAATGCAAATTTACAAAATAATAGACTATAAGCAGTATTATCTGATTAATATTGCATTTGTAATGTCACGGGGAGATGCTCTTTTAATAATAATAATTAAATTAATGATAATTAGAATCATGTCAAGATAATCCTAGTAGTTCTATATACATAATTATTAGGAAGACCTAAATATTTCCTAAATGCTAAAATATGCATAATAACTTTTGGTAAAAATGCAGTTTATTGTGCCCCTTGATGTGCCAAAGATGCCAAATCACCACTAAAGATGGCTGACAAAATAAACAAGCACTTCTGCAAAACGGTTACGGTTACTACTTTCTGCGTTAAAATTATATTTAGTGAAAAGTATTGTTTTATGAGATTTTCTTCCACCTTTGGGATCAATATTACTGCTTATCTTAAAACTTTGAAATAAAGAAATTGTTAATTGTATTTTACGAAAGAATATATATATATATATATATATATATATATATATATATATATATATATTCCATTTACCCATAACTCGTAAATATATTTATTCCATTTAGCCTTCATCCATTCTAAAGGTTCAAAATATTTCTTGACATCACAGTCACCACAGATCCTTTCTTGAGCAATTAGCGACATATCGAATTATCAAAGAAAATATCAGATTCGAAAAAGAATTACAAAAAGAAGAATTCTATTGCAGACGATTTCAAAACGCATCGATACAATTAAGTATTGCAAAAGAATAAATATCTTCTGTTCTTATTCATATTAAAAAGATTAAAATGTTTTACTAGCAATAAAAAAATTACTTTCAATTATAATACAAAAATAAATTAATATCTTTAGTTAATATTTTTACTATTTTAATATAAAATTTTTCATAAAGTTGTAGTCCATACGAAAATCAACTAATATATAAAGTAGTAAAAAATTATTAGGGTTGCTATAGGATTGTTTCGGTTGGTTTCCATATTAGCAGCAAATTTGGGAGCACATTATACACTTTCTTTTTCAATTTTTTTTTCTGTAAACTTATGAAACATTTAAGATTACAAAATGGTCTTGAAACTCTTAATAGATAAATGTAAGCATGTAAATAAATATAATTTTCGTAAAATAAAAAGGCTAAAACTAAGTGTCATAGTTTTGCTTATGACTCATTAAGAACTTGTTATCACTTATAAATTTAGGAAACATTATGAATTTAGCCCTTTGACCTCTGATGGTGCCCCTGACTCACCATTCAAGATTGTGCATCATTTTTCAATTTTATTTATTTATTTAAAATTATTAAAATCGCTTACATAATGGTAAAGAGATGTAGATTCATTTTTCAAAGAAATTCGACTGAAAAGAATTGTGCACATTTATCTTTCATAGCAATAAACAAATCTCTGTATTAGGATGATAAGTTTGCATCTAATTAGTTTTCGGTGTGCTAAGAGTTAATATTAAATATTGGTATATGATAAAATTGCCATTAATACTTTTAGATTCCTCATGTTTTAATTTTAGATTCCTTATATTTTAAAAATAAAAAAAAAATGATCTTGAGAAGAATTAATTTTACTATGCCTCCTTTACTTGGCCATAAATATGTGTAAAGAAGTATATACATTAATTATAAAATGAAGACACAAACATATATTTTGTAACATTTTACAAAAGATGCTTTTTAACCATTCAAGTCAGGTTTGCTATTTGCTAATGTATAGTGATGCGGTTCATGCTGATTGGGCTAAGCCCGAATTCGTAATATGAGAGTTAGTACCCGAATAACATGACCATCGAGCAAAAGGGACACTTCAGCTTGAGGGTTGTTATCTGGCTTATAAAGATTTATACTGTGGTGAAAGAAAATTTAGCATTCCTTTTATATGACATACATAGAAAATTCTTTTATAATCCATTTTGTACAAATTTAAAATAGACTTCTTTCATTTATGCCAATTTAAAAAACATTTTGTACATAGATCAAACGACTAAGTTTATTAACTTAAAATTACATTAATGAATTTTAGTCTTTTTCTAATCAATTATCTAAAAATTATTTGATTATTCTAATTTTGAAAAGTAGTATGTTTGTTTTCCCAGACGTTTCTATTTTTCATCTGGTAGTTTTACAATCAAACGATGCATCGTTCTTCCAACTAAAATTCAAAATGGGTCAATCTATTTTTTTAAACTTTAATGAATTTTATTTATTATTTGAAATTATATGATAAACTTTTGATTTGAAGTTAATAGCTTCAATTTTTTGGTAAATGTTTATCTTTATTTTGTATTATAATTTAAAAAAAAAACAGGTCGATAAACATAGAATGTTAAACAATCCAACATCTTCCATCGTTTATAATACCGGAAATTTACCTAGAATTTAACAATTGACAAAGAAGATTGTTGAAAATTAAAAGGTAAAAGCAAATGATACATTTACTAAAAATTTCAAAGAAACTTTAGAAAATGTATCATCATTTACTAAATCATTAATTATTTCCTGTTATTTATTTTAATTGGGAAGCTGGATATTATTGGAAATGCTTTGAAATTCTGGGAAATTCTAATGCAATATGTGGGTGAATATTTTGTTTGTTTTTTATAATGAGAATGTTTAAAATCAGTGATTTTATTAAAAATCATAGTTGCCATAATGTTTAAAAAACATTCTAGTGTAATTAATTTAATTACTAAGATTTTTTTTTTATAAATTCTTAGTATCAATTGGTAAGCATTATATTTCTCAGAAATTTTTACTGTTGTTCGTTTCTTTGATGGGCGACTTGAAGTGTTTGTGCAATCAGTAATTATATATCTATACATAGTATAAAATGAAATCTCCAGAAAGCGTCTGTATGTTTGAACCACAAAAACACGAGAAATAGTTAACGGATATTAGAGATATTTATACCATTTTGTAGAGCATTTATTGGGGAATGTTTTAGTACATTGAAATCGTATCAAGATAAGAAAAGGAGATTTATAATTGCGTTTTTAACTTACTCGGGAAAACGCGAAATCCTCAAACTGCGCATGTGCAAATAGCTAGAGACGTGGTATACATTTGTGTTACATTTCTTTATTTACGTCTGATTTTAAACATCGATTCAAATCTCATTTTACCGAGAAAAAAAGGAAATCCAACCTTAAAATAATCGCCGGTGCTTTGTCTACGGACAGATAATATTTTTACATCATTTTGTAGCATTCCATATATTTTTGTATGTGTTGAATGTTTGAGGAGGCTATTTTAAAGATTTAAACTAACTTTTCTTCTTGGGTGCTATACCAAGGGCAACGCTGTATGGATGCTGGACGTATAT
>JAOUZG010005720.1:1931830-1955914 GCA_026289955.1 Argiope argentata | reverse complement strand
ATATATATATATATTTAATAGTAAATATGCCCATCTTTTATAAAAGATCCAACATATTTCCTTTTATTTCCAGTTAAACTGGTTTCTTAAGTGTTTCAACAAGTTCTTTCGTATTGAGCCTCGTGCTTTTTGATTTTTAAGATTTTTTTAGGTTATAAATCACAGTTTATTACTTTATTTACGGTCGCTAAAGGCACACTTAAATAATTTAAAATCAGTTTCTGTTTCAAATATGTTTGAAATAGTAAATACTTTTTTCAGGTATTTGCATGAGATATTCTTTCAATGTAAAACTAATGATTGGCGATGTTTTCTTTTTCGATTAATAATGGTCCATATTTCGCATTATTTTAGCAATTTTAATACCAAGCATTTCTCCTTTTTGAATTTTGAAGTAAAAAGTATTTTTCTTTGGAAAACACAAATTTATTCTTTAATCTACAGCTTGTTTAAAAATGACATTTTAATATCAGAATCAATTTAAAAGTAGCAGATAAATTTTCGCAATTCAAATAATAAGGTGATGGCAAACAATTATATTCCAAAACATTTTTTTTTAATTCTTTGTCAAGAGTTCTTAAAAAATATCAATATTAAAAACATGTAATTGAAAAAAATTGACTGTGAAGGTAAATTATTTCACCAAGATAGAGTTTTTTGTAAGGTTTCCACCATTTATTATATAGATGTATTAATGCTTGTTTAAAATTATATTTAAATGTTTTGAAAATTCGCTTTTCTGTGTAAATCTTTAAATGTCAATGTGCACATCGGCGAAGCAGTTGATTCTATAAAGAGTGAGTTCACACATCTTTATTATAATTAAGGGTTTTAATAATCTAATATTAAAATAATTAAACATATCAGCTTAAATCATTATGAGTTTCAAACAGAAAATACTTCATTAAAAGTAAATTTTAAAATCATTTCTTGTAAATAAAGTAATTTTTTTAAAGCATTTTTCAAATATTTTATATTTGATTACTTATAAGTGAATAAAAATGATCTATGTTGCAACAGGAAGCAGAAAGCTTTATATTTTATGCTACCAACTTTATAAATTTAAACTAATTATTCATAAAAACATATTCATTAAAAAATATTCAAAATCTTTCTTGAAATATCTCTGTAGGAATCTTTGCTATTGATCTTTTTATTAAATGTTTGAACTGTGATTTACCACATTGATGTGCAATCGATAATTTTATCATACATCGTAGTAAAATAGCATTAATGGTAATCATATTATACATTATCATGAATTTAATTCCTTATTATTGTCATTTAACAACTCGAAAAATATAACTCGTTACATATTTCCTCGTTCTCTATTTTGTCATCAGAATAAGTGTAAAATGACATCATTCGAATATAAAATATCGATGAGTAATGAAATATCGATATCACTCCACAAATTACGAAGATAACTCATAGCTTAGAAGAGAAGCCATAAATCACTAAATGTGATATATCGCCATTTCTTTTTCGCAGAGAAAAAAAGATACTTATAATCCCGTTATGTCAAATTCGTTTCAAATAACGTCATTTCTTTTTCTCCATCCACTCAAATTTAACACATTTCATTTTGAATAAAATGTGAAAGAACTCGTTTAAATTTAATGGACATACATCTGCTTTTTAGAAGATGGTTATGGAATAAGTAAAATCAAAAAGTAATCTATAAGGGTGATTTTTAATCGTGAAATCGAAAAGCTTCAGCTATCAATGTTTTTGGAAATTTCTTTTTATTAGGATGAGAAAAAAACTATGTGTAAATAATAAAAAGCTTTCCAAGAAACAATTGTTGCTTTTGCATATTTTATAAAAGTGCCTTTGTTTTGTTATAATTTAATGATTGAAATCACAGCAAAAAACTGTTATTTCCATTTTAAGTAAATAAGAAAATGAAATAAAATTTGCTGTAAAACATAATATTTGTTAAAAGATAGTTTTCTTTAGTACAAATTCTAAAAATAGCAGCGTATCAATTGTATAATAAACGCAGCGCTCAATAATATTGAATAATCCCATCATCAAAATGAATTTTTGAAGTTAAATGATAAATACATTTTTCTGTAATTATTCTTACCTTATTTCAAGGTTTTTATTCTGCAATTTTTTTTGTAAACTTGGATAAAAGTTTATGGGAATTTTAACAAAATTTGAAGTAACGATTTGTTAATTTTTTTTCTCAAAACAAAAATAGACAGGACATAAATACAGAAAACATTATTGAACCACTTCAAGGAACGAGAATTCGATACGTTACTCTGAAAAAGAAATCATAGACTCTGAATTCTATGATTTCCTATTGAACAAAATATAGAATAGTAATCATGGAAAAAACTTTCATTTCAAAAATTCCATTCTCTTTTTCCTCAAAAGCGTCATTATTCAATTTTTGAAGACAAGCAAGACAAAAGCTTGCAGGAGCTTTGTTAAAATTTCAACGATTAGAGAAACTTAATATGCTTGAAAAAACCTATCATTAATGAAGAAAATATTATGCCGACTTTCTGGCACAGAGGTAGCGCGTCTTCCTCGTGTTCTGGGAGTCCCGGGTTCGAGTCCCAAATCGGGCACGGTTGTTCTGTGTGCTATCTGTGAGATGCGTGACTGTGCCCCCCCTGTAAAAAGGGGCTGTGCAAGCAGATTTTGTGATGTGTAGCTAAGTCGTACTCTTGGCACTAGTTGGCAGTAAATGAACAAGAGGTGCTCCTTTCGGCTTAAATCTGCGGCTGCCTCAGCAGAAGGCTTGTACATATACCAGTGTCATGGGTAACAACAACAGAAAATTTTATATAATTAAATTAACAAACGTGAATTTTATATGCCCTTCCAAAAAAATCTTGACTACAAATACTACAATTTCCAATTAAATAAATGAATATTTTCTAACTGTACAAATTATTTATCGTTTTTTATTCGTATTATCATTCAAAATAACTGATTTTGAACATAACTTTTCCTTAATAAAAATCTGTACAAGAGCAGCACTATAGATTCAATATTGAATGTAACACACATTATTGTAATTTTCCGTATTTCTATATTTGGAAATTTGTTTCTGGTGAATATTTACTATATTTTGAAATGATTTGAATATCTCGAATTGTCGTGAGATTTACAAAACAACCAACATTTGAGATGCGCCATTTAATACAAAGATTTTGAACAAATTGTAAAATATGTGCTTTCGTTATTTTATTAAAAAAACAACAATAAAGCAATAGAAAAAAATTTAAATCAATTAATAACAAAGAATTTTCTTTTATTATTATCGATTGAAAATTTAGACTAGTGACATTTTAGACTAGAGAAAATTTAGACTTTTCTTTGCTTTTTAATTGTAGAAAACGTTTGTGGTTTTTTTCATCCAAGTACTAAATAACTGATTCTAAACTAAATTTTTTCATATATTACGCTCAAAAGGAAGATTAATGAGAGCGATATGTTGAACATCAAAAATCATATAATGTATAGTAGTTTTGCATAATTGCGTATTTGGAACTTAAATTCAATTAACTCCAAAACAATATTTACCAACATAATCAGTATAATTATTGGGTGGAATCCCTATCCTGACTCTCAAATTTTTTATTGCAATTAAAATTAACTTTCTTTATTTTGAAATGTATATTTACTTCTGCATTTCCATTGCTATATACGTTTTACCAGCAATTCTGTAAAAAATCAAAGGAAATATATTATTTCACAAAATGTCCATCAAAAGGTAATTGATTACGCTGAGCACTTATTCCAGTATTAGTTACTTCAAATTGTTGAACCATTATTGATATTTAAGGCTTAAATCCATATACATGAAACTAATTTAATTTCCTTCATTTTAAATGTGCATCTTTAAAAATGCTGATTAATTTTGATAGACTTCCACTACAATAATCAAATTCGGATGAAACCGAATATAAGATTTTTCAAGGATTCACAACTGCTGTCGTCCTGTTTTGGGAATTACCTTTAACAAAGTCAATTTGCTTTGCTTTTCATTCCCGAACTCCAGAATGCAAAATTAGATAAGGGTTCTAGTGAAAAATCCAATTTCCGTAAGGAGGCACTGGTGGTAATGAATTGCTTATGCATTGCCAAACGTCAAATCAGAAATTACCTTTCGAGAAACAAGCAGCAGAAGTAGAAGTAATCATATCACTTTGGGAAAGAAAATTATGTCTTCGAATTCGTAAAGGAGGAAATAATTTACTCTTAGATAGGAAAATGAGATAATTTTCTGATAACGATGGCGATATATTTATCAATGGCATCACGTTGGTGAAATATTGGTTATCCTCATTATCTAAGCAATTCCGTCATCAAATATTTATTTATTATCTTTTAATAAATTTTTACTTGTTATCTTATTTGCTAAATTTATCGTTTTGTACATTTTATTGCCTTTTCGACGATGAAATTCTTCTGTAAACAAATTTATAATGAATACTTATGAAACATTTAAAAATGTTATCAAAAAATTAACTTTCTATTTTCTAAGAACGTATTTAAAAATTCATTTTCTGATTAAATTAAAAATAAAATAATACAGAAAATTTAATTTTTTATAAATATGCTTTATAAAATAAAAATTCCGACGTCCTGGCTTAGGTGGAGCGTTTCTTCCCCTTGATTTGGGTGTTCTGTCTCCGAATTCCATTTCGGCCATGTTTGTTCTTCATCTGTTCTATCTGTGAGATGTGTGAATGTACCCCCTGTAAAAAGGGGCTGTGCAAGCGAATGTGATGCGTGAGTAGTTTAGAAATACTCTAGGCCCTAGTTGGCGCTCTAAAAACAAGAGAAGTGCTTAAAATCGTTGGCAGCTCCAACGATCTTGTCCATGGCAAGTGACATTAGAACCAACAACAACTTAAAATAAATGCATTGTCGTTGAATGATAATATGAGACTTCTTCATTCAACTTCGAATTAAAATCAGATTTCTGTTCTCAAGAATTGTTTGAAATACGGTCAAAATTTAATATAATTTGTTTTATTTAATCTAATCATATAAATTAGAATAACACCTGATAATGATTAATTTAAATAAGAAAAAAAATTAATTATAATACAATTAATAGCAAATGAAGTATTTTGATAATGTGCTGATACCTTTTTACTTTCTTTCATACAATTGTCAAATAAAATAAGATCTTTGCTACTAGTAATTTATTCAAACTTCTTTAAAAATTTGATTAACTAATAGCGGCAATTGTTGTACTGTAAAATAGCATATTATTCAGAGCGAAAGTTATTAAAATTTGGACTGCGTAGTTTACTTAATTGTATAATATTTTTTATATTACATAATATTTTTTTTATATTTCCACTCACATGCACACAGAGACAGAGAGTGAGTTTTCGGCAAGAATGCGCCTCTAATGCCTTTACCAACCAGACTATCCAGGCCTAATGAAATCCCACATATATAAAACAAAATACATTTATGATTAATGCTAATCAATAGAAGTAAAAGGAAATAGAAAAAAATAGTGCAAATTCTAATTTTTCTTCTTTTTGTTTATGAATATTTTAGTACACAAGATCTTATCGTTCAGGGAGTACAATATTTTGGTTATAACGAATAGCACATATTATTCAATATGAATAGCAGGCATAAAAGATAGGATAGTTATTATCGATGTTGGTCAAGTTAAATTATATTTAATCAAGATTTTACAGTGCAAAAGACAATTTTTCTATTTATTCAATGAATCGACACAGGACATTTCGATTATACAAGCGTGTATCGTGTTGATTGTTTTAACTAAAATTATGATCCCAAACGCTCATCAATAAATAAATATATCAGCGTAGCACTTAGAAATGGGCCTATAAGAGCTTTTGAATTGAAAGAGGGATGACAATTGAGCAATGAAACAGACCGTTCAGTAAATATAATTTCACGTTCTTCAGCATCTCAAGATTAATTCGTTGTGGCCTGATATCGAGTGTGGCTCACCATTCAAGATTGTGCATCATTTTGACGTTTTATTAATTTATTTTTCAAATTTAATTGTTAAAAACGCCAACATGATGGTTAAGAGATGTATATTAATTTTTTAAAGAAATTCGACTTAAAAGAATTATGTATATTTATGTTTCATAGCAATAAAAAAAAACTTTGCATTAGGTGAATAATTTCGCGTCTGATTATTTTTAGGACTGCAAAGGGTTAACCTTCGACAAGAATCGAAATACAACGTTTATGTAATATCCAATAAAGCGCATCAGGATCTAAGTACTAATATGCTGCAAAATTCGGGCAACTATTCTTAACGTAAAATCAATTGGAGAAGATGCCATGCATTCCCATTGTTCCCACCAATATGCCTTTCAATTTCAAACTACTTTAGTTCCTCTTCGGATGGCCATCAACAAGGAGCAAAGACAATATTTTAAAGTGTATTAACTGAGCCAAGAAAATTCCATTCCTTCAAATCGCCAGTTTCATGTTGGGTTTTGATAAGTGAGGCATTCTGTTGTTGCTGAAGATGGAAAAACTAATATTGGGTATTCTAAAGCACTTGAATAATAAATGAGAGATAGTAAATATTATTTGTATTTCTCCTTTATATATCATTAACTTTCAATGAATGTATTCATTTCCGATAAAAAAAATATGCTATATCCTTCTTCCTATTATTCCTATTAAATATCTATATCGAATCTCAAACGATATTTCCAAAATTACATATCTTCTGTGCCAACAACGTGCCAGGTATCATATAATATGCTATAAATATTTATTTCATACATAGAACTTATATACACTCTGAATAATAAGGCGAGAAAAATATATTTATTTATAAGTTTTAGTCGCAAGAGACGGGATAATTTCACTCATAATGTGCTTATGTTACAAATAAGTTAACTTTGATACTTCTTTCTGTATAAACTATTCTAATAAACTGTTTTGAGTAGGATAAGTGAGAAAGTCTTTCTTATCATAACAGGGGAGGCGATAGGATTGTAAAAGTGTGATAGAATCTATTTCTTGAAGGTATTGTATCTCATCTAATACATACATGAAGATAGACGTAATATGTATTATACATAAGAAAACTGTTTATTTTCGCAAACATTTTAGAATTCCTGTTCTAAAACTGTTGTCACATATTATGCCTCAATTTTTTTTATTTAAAAAAATTTAATAAAGGATTGTTATCAGGGTACAAAAGTGTTTAGCATATTGTATCAGTTTCCAAGATGAGAATATGTTTTGTAGAAATACATTAACGTAATCTTATTTGAAACTATGTAAATTGAAATAAAGTTTGTAAAAAGAATTAGATAATTGAGTAATGTAATAAATATTATTATAAATCTTATCTTTAAGTATGTAGATTACTTATTTACACGCACACACTCACTGTGTGTGTGTCAGTCAGTCAGAGAGAGATATATATACTGACTGACTAGCACACACACACACACAGGGAGAGAGACTGACACACACAGAGAGACAGACAGACAGACAGTGAGAGAGAGAGATTTTGAACTTTACTTTGAGATCTCGACTATTATTGAAAACATAATTTGATCAAAACAATCAGTTATCCGATAATTAAGTTGTAGCAATATTAAAATAGAGCATTATCTGTGAGGATGTACCAAAAATCAAAATAAGGGTACATCAAGATTAGAATGATAAGTCAATTTCACATTCACATCCTGACGTGCCGATTTCCTAAATCAATTTTTTTTCCTTAACATGAAACAAGGAAAATTAAATGAAATTGTGCAATTATCTTCAAGACCTGTATATTAAAATTTAGAAACCATAGAAATGTAATGTACATAATTCTAGAAGTTTGATATCATAATTCTGAAAGAATATCACAATTACAAAAACATTTTCAACTTGAAAAAAATTAATATCACAATATAATTTGTCTTAATTCTATATAATCAGATAAATGATATTATTTCGCTATTTTATTAAAAAACAAAGATTCAGGTTTTTTAATAATTAGGAAGTACACTATTTATTGTTGAATAAATTAGTCTAACAATTACTTTTCTTACTAAAACAAGTATATAAACTAGACGGCATTGGAAATCTAATTTTCTCCTCCTCGAACAAATCAAATAATCACAATCGCATTGGAGTTAACATAAAAAAAATTCAATCCAATTTGCACTTTCTTTCTAAATAAGAAAAACTCAAACCAACGGCTCTTCAAACAAAAATTAGCTATTTTGAATGAAATAAATCTCATATCCTATGAGTATTTTCTGTTGGGATGATTATCTTTTAAGTTAAGAATGTTTTTGGCCTTAAAGAAAACTCGAAGAACTAAGAAAATCGGGTATCACTTCTTGTTTGTGACAATGGAGTCGAAAAGTCAATATTGAGCCTTTCTGATCACAAGTGTTATAGCATTTCTTCCTCGCATTGTGTATTCCGGTGGAAAATTGCTTGTATTTTTTCAACAACGGAGTTTAAAAAGGAAGAATAAAGCATGATGAAAATTTATCCACGTATTGAGTCACGGAATTCAAGAACCGGTTCTGCAAAGCTATTTCTTTACATCCGAATGTTTCATTAAATTCGATCGGAGAACGTGTTTAAATTGGAGCTGTCAAAAGAATACTGAATAGTTTCCGTAACCACTGAAAGAATTTGTCTTCTTTTTCTGTAAAATCCGTTTTCTTATTGGAATCGTATAACAATTCGTAATTCAAAGAAATTCAGGGAATAGGTTTAAAAGATATTTATTTCCTTGCATAATTAATGGTTTAAAATTTTACTTTAAAGAGGATATCCATAAAATTATGGTAAACTTCAAAACTATATTCTTAAGGAACTTTTATCTATATTTCTGTAGTCTTAATTTCATCACAAAAAAAAGATTTTTTTAAATGCTCGCTGAATAGATCCGAACTCCTTTATCCTTACAGTCTTAAATCCAATCTTGGTGACAATTTGGTGATAAGTTACATGAATTTTGGGTAAATTTCTAGTAGTGGCCGAGAGTCAGACATCTGTCTTAAATAAGAGACTATATAAACGAAGTAACTCGCAAGAATATGGATTCTCTTTTTCAGATTGATCATGCGCTTTGCTCTTCTGCAGTACTCGCGGCAATATTGTTTAACAACGATTTATTTGATCTTATAAGTTTTGAGTGTTTTTGTATCTGCCTTTTCCGTGTTCTATCTTATTTTATGCTTTCTTTTGGAACAAAGCGCGTTTTCTACTATATGAGTTGTTGGACTTTTTCCAACTTATCTCACCAAATAGAAAACTGTTAACTACAATTTTCGCTGTTATCTGAGAAGATATTATGAGAACTCTTTAGCTTTCTGAAATAAATTTGGATGCTGTACCATTCATTGAATATATTAAAACCGGACTCTGATTCGATTCGATCAGAAGATTAAGAATTGAAATCAGGTAATGAATTATCACCATGAATTAGAGTGTCATATTTTTCTTATGCTGAAATTTCGATATTTTTAGAGAAAACTGGAACGTGCTATTTTAAGTTTTTTAAATCTTTAAAATAATTAAAATATTTCAGATATTTTAGGATAATTTTTTAGAAATAACGCAAGCTATGTTTTCAGTTTTCCATTGCAGAAAATACTGTGAAATTTAAGTAGAATTTTTATGAATATTAAATCCTTTTACTTTTATCTATTATATATTGGTAAGTCATGAAATTACTTTAAAATACCAGAAAAAATTATTTAAATTACCCATTTTATGCAGATATATCAAATTGTCTTTCAGAATTTTATTTTATCATTTTTTTCTCATTGAAATATGGTATAAAATATACTCTGCAATAAAATAATAATGAGAAACAAAAAATATAAAACATTTCAGAAAAATCTGGAATATTTTAAGCAGAAAATAATAAATAATCTGATTCTGTTATTGACATTTACGGAATGTTTAAAAGAAAAAAAAGCATCAAATCACGCTAAAAATGGATCTTTTGCAAATATTTTATCTTTCGTCATGCTTAAATTTATTAGGTGACATTCAGAATCCGATTTATAAAATATTATCACAGAAATCCATCTATGAATGTACAGTAAACTAAGTAAACATGTTGGGTGACAGAAAAAAAACCCTTTAATCGACGAAAACCACTTATGGTAAAACACAATCAAAGCCTATATAGCACTTTCAGAAATCAGCAAGACTCGTGCAAATAATAAATTCCTAATAAACTGATAATGCAGCACAACTCTAATTTTTGGACACATTATACATCATTTATAATAAATGTTTTTCAAGCTATATGATGCATGGGTTTTGCTCAGTAATAGTAATTATTATTACGAAATGATAAAGGAATTATTTTTAAGATACACGTTGTTGATGTTCTCGTGTTCCTTTGACAACGGAAGAAGGGGTTCAGTAGCTTATGAGGGTATGGTCTCCTGAGGCCTCTCACTGAAGGAGTTTGACAATTTGTTTAAAACAATCATTTGAATTATTCAAAATTTCTATTTAATTTAAAGGTTGTTCTATTTCTATTTAATTAAAATTTGTTTTCAATTCCTAAAACACATAAAATAATTTCGTTCAAATTTAGGATCAGTTGATTTCAGAATATTATAAAAAAATATTTAAAAGCAACTAGTCGAGTTTAATTTTTTCTGAAATAGTATATCTAAAAATAATCTCAATGAAACCATAATAAAAAATTATATTAATTTTAAAAATGACATTTTAATTAAAGATATAAATCCACATTTTAATAAAAAGTATTTACAGAATTTAAAAATACAAACTTTCAATTCTAAAAATGGCAATTTTAAAACACAGTAAAGAAAAAATGCAATAACTCTCGTCCGAATTCATTCTTGGTTCTAGAAACAACTTCACCATCTCAAATCCGAGACCTCACCACTCCGTATTTAAATCAGGATCTAATAGTTAATCCAGAAATGAAAAGTCAGTCTTTTGAATAATGCATGGTGCCTTCTAACTTCAGACAATTATTCAGCGCTGAGAAACATTTTAGGGCATTCCGATAAGTGCGGGACTCGGAAAACCATTAACCGAGCGCCGGAGATCGGAGATTCAATATTTGTAGACAATACGGCGCACTTGTAGAGAGCCTCACTATCGGATGATGTGAAAATCGTGATTCACGTCACGGATTTGCAGTGGTGACTTTAAATCTTACAGGATATTTATGATTGCATTTTTTTAGAATTCAGTATTTGTAACCAAAATGATATTAAAACCTTCATATTGAATAAATAATAATTAAAATCGAAAATAAAACTCTCACTTTAAAATGCAAAGAATTTCTAAAGGCTGATAAAAATGACTTTCCGCTTATGATATCTTTAAAATTTATATAATTATTTAGTTTTTCATAGGTGGATTAACTATAAAATCTTATTATCATGTTAGAATATGATGTTATTTTGCGAATGAAGTAGATAAACATCCGTAGGCGAAAAATTTAAATTTTATTATTTGCACGAGGTCATAATTAAATTCCTCTGAAACTATCAGCTTTCAATAACGTGACGCCATCGCATTTAAAAAAGCTCTCATTTAAAAAAAATAAGTTAATGACTACGGCAAAGAAAACCTAGAAAAATGTCATTTTGAGCACATGATTATAGAAAATGTGATATTTTTTAAAACAATAAATGCAAGACAAAGTTTTTTTGGATCGTTTGCAATACCAAAGTGACTCATTCGATAAAACACTTAAAATGAATAAAAATTTAATTTAACTTGCACGAGCACGTGGTGCTTGGCCGTTCAAGAAATGATGTTCTGACATGATACAGTGAAATATGCATAGCGGATTTCATATTAATCTTTTATTTAAATATTGAGTGGTGAATCCGTGAATTTAGCATCTTAGAGTTTTGAATATAGTTCCTGAAATTAAATTGAAATTGTGCTTGAAAGTGAAATATTTAACATTATTTTGATTGTATTAATTATTCATTTATAAAATATAGTTAATTTTTTCTCGTGATAGTGAGCACACCATTTTTAAAGGTTTAAGTATTCGGATCTGTTTTTAAAATTTAACGGCAAAACGTTTAACTTTAATATTTAAATATATCATGTAATTGATCAAATATTGTTCAGTACATTTAATTAATTTCGCTATTTTAGATCAAATATAATGTTCAATCAATCCGTACAATTTATGTGTAAAAAAGAAAACGGTGTTACTGTATATTAAAATTTCGAAATTAATGTGTTCTGAAAACTGTGTTTTTAATAGCACTATTATTTTTTTATAATTTAACTGCTTACAATGCTTTATTAACTTAATAAACAGAGCAGATATATAATTTTTAAAGTGGAACATCATTTATTGAATAGTTTGTCTTTTCAAACCCATAAATTACAATTCTAAAATATTTTTTTACTACAATCGAGAGTATTTAGTTATAATACAAAAGATTTAATTATAAACAACGTAAATAATATCAAGAGAGAAAGATGGATAAAATAACTGTACAAAAACCATCATAAAATACTACTATTTAACAATTATCTCGACCGTTATTTATAAATTTCGTTTTTTTTTTCTATTTTCTTGAAGAAAATACATTTACTATGTAATTTTATTCAGCCAAAAACTTCTTTTAGAATTTATCTACGAATAGTGTGAATTTTTCGAGTAGGCGGAAAAAATAACATTTATCCTAATTAAACTATTTTGTGTAATAGTTAAGGAACAAATACAATGTTTTCTTCTAAAAATATTTCAGTGATTCGGAAGATGTAAACAAAATAAATCTACTGAGAAGGCTCTTTTGCTTAACCTCATTTCTGTTTTTGTAAATAAAGTAATTAACAAAACGATAATTGAATTCAATAGCTAAGCTCTAACAGATTCCAAACAATTTTCATTGCGTTGAGAAAAGTATAAATGTTAATAATAAAAGAAATAAAAGTAACGATAATTCTAAATGACGATATGCCATACATATTTTTTAAATAGCTTCGTATTTCGGGGGAATAAACTGAATTTTGCTATGATATTTTATTACATTTTAAGCGTTGCTTTATAGATTCTCGCAGTTTATTAAATTTCATTTTATTTCTATAAATATTTTCATTGATGATAGATATTTTTATATTATCTAAAAATGTGATATTGTAGCGTCGTGTGCCGGGCTACTAGTGATTTGCGTCGAAAACAAACTCGGGTCTTTGAGAGATAAATATCTATTTATTTCCAGCTATGATACATATATATATTTCGCACAGGTACACCTTCTTGATTAATTACTTTACAAACACATAAGTGATTCAGTTCAGAGTACCACTAGGGAAAGGTGTTGAGCTTTAGATAAGTAAAGAGTCTCTCTCGTAGGTGAAGAGATATGATGGAGTTCTGGAAACTCCCGCAAGATTCAGCCCAAGATTCGGGATGCTCTGCTTGTCGATTAACCTGCTGTCATTTCCAGAAACGTAAGGTGATGAACTGGCTGGAAGAGCAACTTAGAAGACAAGCTGTTTAACTAATTGGAGGTCTCCCAAAGCTCCGATGAGCTTTTAAATTTTAGACGGGACGCACGGTGATCCTAATGCTCGGATGAACTTCACTTGGTTCTTAGCCAACAAGGCGTGGCTACCTACGTTCACTCCAAATTCTCTCCTAAGAACTTTACATAGAATTCCAAGCTCAATTCTAGCTCCAATAACTAGCTCTCGCTTCGTCAGTCGGCTTCCATTCCCATTTCGTTCGTCCCCTTTTATTTGGGTTTCATAGGCCGGTATTCGGTGAAAAATGATGAATCAGGATATTCTCCAACTTTCATTGGTTCACCTGACCTTAAGTTATCTTTCAAATCACATGAGAGGGGAAATCATCTATTAGCAAAGAGATGGGTGGTCTCCCTCCCTCCTGGCTGGAGTGGTATATCCAGAAGAAAGAACCGCCATCTGCCTCCGGTCCCCAATTTTCCGCTTTCAAAGGCGGGAGTCTCTTATCTATTGGCAGGGACACATCTGGTTCCTTCCACCAATGTTTGTTCCGAATGCATGTCAATTTCATTGGAGACCTCACGAATCGCCCCAGACACATCTGGACTTAACTTGACCGCTGTATTTCGCTTTTCTTTGCGTTCTTTTCATTTTACAAATTTCTACGCTATCGGTAACTACCAGGTACAAAGGGTTACTTTCCCGTGGGACTATAGTTCGGTATATTCTTATCCATCGCTTATCTGAAGCCGTCAAAATATGAGTTGAAAAATGTTTTTTTTTTTCATTTTGAAAATTATAAAATTTATGAAAAAACTAAACCAACTTCACTATGAAATTAATCCATATGTAATTTAAGAAAAACTATTGATTACAATTAAGTTGATTTTATTTAGTGAAACATGTTTAAATATTCAACTATAAAAACAAAGCTTTTATAAATATAAAGACCTAAATTAATATGATAAGCATTCAATGTATTTTGATTATTTTGCATTATAACTCTATCTTATAACCTTATTTTTAATCTTAACATAATCTTTAACCTTATTTTTGTATCTATTTATTACAATTTGATAAGGAAATTTTATTTATGTTTTAGAAATTTTGTCGAATAAATCAGGAAACCACAGCTGCACTTTAAAAAAATTAATGGGTATTAAATACAATTAATATTTTTGGTAAACTCTCTTATCTGTAAACACAGCAAATATATAGATAGATACTGATAATTCTGGTAATGGCAGAAAACCTTTGAACTCTTTTCTTTAAGAATACTAGAGATAGGAGCATCAATAGAATAAACTCATAAAAAAATACATCTGACCTATTTTCTTCAAAAATACTACAGTTAAGATTAATAGAATAAATAGATGAAATAATACTCTTGAGTTGCTTTCTTCAGCAATACTACATTAGTAGAAAAAATATATATAAAACTCTATGGTAAGCAAGAATATTCTTCATTAAATTATAAACAATGCACAGTAGAAATTAAGATATTCAATTGTAACAATCTAATTATTATCCTTATTAAAGTTACAATAAGATTATAAGGAATGATAGATTATTTATTAATATAAAGTACATTATTTATCAATCAATTAAAATTAAAAACCTATATTAAAATGAGTTTGTTGTTCTTTAATGAAATGAAACGATTTTAGTTAGCACAATTCATCTTTGCCGGCTTTCTGACACAGAGGTATAACGCCTTCCTAGTGTTCTAGGAATCTGGGTTTGGACATGGTTAATGTTCTGTGTTCTATCTGTGAGATGTGTGACCGTGCCCCCCAGGTACAAAAGGGGCTGTGCAAGCAAAGGTGATGAGTGTGTAGATAAGTGGTACTCTTGCCTTAGTTGACACTACTTCAAAAACAAGAGACGCTCCTTTCGGCTTAAATCTGCTGCTGTATCAGCAAGGGGATTGTCCATGGCAATTACCTTCACCTTTAAAGCTTGAGCTATTTTTTAAAGAATACTACAAGTAATATTAATTAATAAAATAAATATATACAATAATACATTCGAGATAATTTTTAAAGAATATTCAAGTTAAGACTAATCAATAGAATAAATAGTTAACTTAATACGTTTGGGCCATTTTCCTCAAGAATAATACTGTTAAAATTTATTAAATGTTTTCTCAGATTCCTTAAATACTGTTAAAATATCCTAAAAATTCCTTAACTAAACAGAGAAAAAACATAGAGTAATCGAGAATTTTTTAATAAATAATAAATCTTGCAGAGTAGAAATTGAAATAATCATTTGAAACATTTGAGTTACTGTCTTCAATATTCTTACACTCGGGTATATAATATTATTTATTAATATAATGTACATTTTAATAACACCATATTAATTAATTAGGATTAAAAATCTTATGAAGATGAGTTTGTTCTTAATTGAAAAGAAATGACTATGATTACGTCCATTTTAATTCCGAAAATAGCAGTTTCAGGATCTAGTCTATAGTTGATTGTTTATATATCGGATTTTTCTTGTGAAATACATTTTCTCTCTATTTTATTTGAGCAATATTAAATTAAATGTTAAATGATATTTACTCATCGATCATTTTCATCATTTTTGAACTTTTAAACCCTTAAAATTAAATGCATGGAATATTCTCGATATGTACCATAAGCTCTACTTTGCAAATACATTTGTTTTTAAAAGAACTCTATATTTGGGAGAAGAGTTTATATCAATAATCATTTCAAGAATGCTTTATATCAGATAAATGGTTTCCCGTTCAAATGAATAGGCTTCACTCAGATTGAGATACGCATTTATTTTCTGAACAGCCACTCCAAAGAATTTATAAAAGCAATATAATAATTACTCTGACATCATTACACAAAATGGAAATCGTCTAGAAATCTGGAGCTCTCTAGACTGGAAAAATGTCTAGACATTGAATCAGCCAATATACGAGCGCGAAAAAATATCAGTAATAAAACGAAACCCTTCATAAGCGTTAATTCTCGCCAGCATTTCTAGTCGTCACAGTTTTTATTGGATCCATTTTTAAGATTTATATACTTGATATGTATTACTAAACAATTAGGAGTTCATTTAATTACTTCTATGGGCTTCCATTTTATTTCTCAGCTTTTAATGCAAAATAAAATGAAACTAAATAATAAATATACCAAATATATTAAACCGCCGGCATTTTAAAGAAATTGTGTAGCTTAGATCATTAATTTTCGAAGTATATATTTTAAAAGAGAATTGTGGGACTATTAAGGCAGTTTCATTAGCAAATTTATACGCAAAAATAGCAGTTTAGGCTATTTGCTAACGACTTTTATTCTGTTCTGTTATATGTATACTCTACACAAGAGCTGTCATATTTTGATAAATGGTAGTTGGCTCTTGCATATTTCCAGAAAACAATTCACGCCCCAGTTGCTTTTTAGTAACCATGTTATCTATGAATTTGAGTTTGTTGGGCTTTAATTTATTGTTTTTGAAATAAAGAATATAAAAAAATATGGATACAAAATTTTGTGAATTCAAAGATTTCTAAAATTTTTAATTTATCTATAGAAATCGCGTTTTGAAAAAAGATTAAACATTTCTGATTTCTTCTATATAAATATTTATTCCTTCAATATAAATATTTATTACTTCTACATAAATACATAATCTGAGCATAAAATATCTTCAGTTTTGTATCGGAATTACGCATGAGTTGATTTAATGAATCGTATTAGAAATGTGACAGTATCCATTTACATAGTGACATTACAATTAATAAATTATTTCATCATTAATTGATGTTAATTATGTAATTTTTGTTATTTATATTCATATTTTAAACTAATGTCTGCATTGAAAGAAAAGTAAATATTTTTATTAAGCAGAGATACGTATTTTAATTGGCATAATACATAGATTTTTTAATTTACAAATAGCACTGATTTATTTATTATTTATTATTTTCTCTTGTGTACAGTAACTGAAAAAAAAAACTTTTTGCCTTTCAGATTCTAATATTTGAATCCTCAGTTTTTTAAACCAAGACTTTATTTGGTATTATTGGGTCAAGAACTTTTTTTTAGATTGCAAGACATAATAGAACTCAGAATTATTTCTAAAAACTCCAAAAAATTGAGTTATTTGAATACGTTTTGATTCAACTATTAGAGAATAAAATTATTTTATAGGAAGTTTTTTATTGTTTAAAGATACTTTAAAAAATAAGTTTTCTACGAAAGCACTTGTCACATTTTTGTCGTTAAATTGAATATATCAGTTCATAACTCAAAATGAAGATATCTCCGAAGTTACATTTTTAAAATTTATTCGCTAAAATATAAATACTTTTCTCCCAACCTTTCTATGACATTTGGGTTCTAACGTATTATACCGTCTTCACCAACAATCGCCAGTGGTTTAGTAACTCATTGGCGACGGATTTAAATTTGGCGACAAACATCAACGTATTACACCATTACCGATTTTCCATAATTGGCGGTTTAGCAACTCATTGGCAACGACCTCAAATTTTTCGATAAATTTGCTCGGTATAATACGTTTGCTTATTTTTACAAATAGAAGGTATACGCGGCAATTTTCATATTACGACAAAATCGTCTTGAGTAATAGAGTTGATTCACCAATTTTCCGATTACGCCAAGATTGCCAAATTCTATTAAGCATAAGATACCAAGATTACACCTAGCAGATTTGATTTCCGGGTTTAATCGGAGATTTTCAGATTATTACGCCAAGAATACCTAAATAATAGGTTAATTGGCGATTATCTGATTACGTGATCAACGCCGAGTTAGTCACCAAGTTAAAAGGGGGTTAATATTTTTAGCAATTTAAAGCGAAATATGCATTAAAGTAGGAAAATGTTTATGATGCATTAGATAGTAATGCCAATAAGCATAATAAATGCTAAAATAGATTTTAAAAAGTTATATAAGTTAGTCGACGCTAATGGCAATATTCCTCATTTTTTTAATCGCATATATTTTCTTATCTTCTTTTACCAGTATTGTATCATTATTATTTATACTTCTTTGAAAGCAGATGCGTTTTTAAAAGGTTGCCCTGCTTTAATCAGAGCACTTTCTTAAACCTTCTTAAATTCGTTAATGGATTAATTTAATTATGACAAGCAATGACTTAAGAATAATAATACTCTCATATGATAACTTGAAATTTGCCATAGTAGAATTCCTTTTTTCTTTTTTTTATCATGACAGAACGTAATATTCTTTTGGGAATAGGGTTTTCTAGCTTCAACAAAATTCCTTATGCAAAAAAATAGACATTTTAATTTGTAGGCGAAAAATTAAAAGCTTATTATCTGAACGAACATCTCAAAAAATCAGCTTTTAATAACGCGGTGCCATTGCATTTACAAAACCTCTGATTATAAAAAAAGTTAATGACTACAGCAAATAAAACTTAGAAAAATGTCATTTTGAGCAAATTATTGCTTGAAATGAAAAAAATAAAAAATAGGAAGCGTGATATTTTTCTAAACAATAACTGCGAAAAAAAGTTTTTAGATCGTTTGCAATACTAAAGTGACTCATTCAATGAAACAATTAAAATGAACAAAAATATAATTTAACTTGCACGATCACGCGGTGCTTGGTCGTTCAAGAAATTATGTTAAGACATGATACATTGAAATGTGCATAGGATATTTAATTTTAAGCTTTTTTTAGCTTTGTTGGAGAGTCAAAAAAATATTTTTTGCAATAAAATGTTTTAAATACATCTGTGGGAAAAGTAAATAGTTCTCACATTCGTAATTAAAAAATATCCAGAATTTTCGGCACGCATTTTAATGACTCTTTAAAATTCAAAAAAAAAAAAATGACAACGTCAAATTTAATAGCTTTAGAACTAATTGTGAGTCATGTAGGTCATTTCAATCAATTGCTAAATTTTGAAATGAAATAAATGTAAGATAAAAAAAATTTAAACTTTAAAGATTAAAGTTGGACCTGTAATTAGAGTGTGTAGAAAATGATTAACTTAAAAAAATCCTGTTATTGAATTTACACCAAAAACATGATTATAAATTTTAATTAATTTTTTATGAAATGTTAACATTTCTCTAATGATTGAAATTTTGATATAAAATGTACTGGATTGCTTGGAAATTTGACCTTCCAATTTTTTTCAGGATGATTTTATATATGATTCAAAAGACACTATAATTTTGCTCCTATATTATTGATATATATATATATATATAATCCTCTCTGGGAAAACGTTTTGGGTATATTCTCATGTTCTCTTCTCTTATTTTCAATTTTGATTAAGAAAGACAGTTTCTGTAGTTGCTGGTATTAAGTTAGACAATAAATTTTTAATTAACATTAACAGATTCTTATGCAAAAAGAAGTAACGAAAAGAATATGCGATTTAAATTATATTTTTCTCAGCTCATTTATAAAGAACTACACATTTACCGTCACGTAATACTTAATAAACGCTTGATGAATATTATCCTATAAATTAAATCGTTGTTTAGGCAGGATTAAAATAAATAAAAATAGCCACAATATAACCTTTTGATTAAGATCTTAAATTAACTAAACGTTTTATTTTTATATTTAAAAAAAGGAGATATTTTTCTTTAGAATTCACACAATGTCGCCACACAGTAAAAAATAAAACACTGTCGCCATTCAATGAATAAACTATGAATAAAAGAAAATGAAATCTTTGATCGTAAATATCAAGTTCTATATGAAAACATTATATTATTTTTCTTAACTAATTTAATTCATTGACCAATTTAATCCGATTTTAAGCAATCACAAGATATCGCTATGTCTCTCTCTCTCTCTCTGTATATATATATATATATATATATATATATATATATATATATATATATATATATATATATATAATGTGTAATTACTTTCATTTTCGGTTTTTCTAGATGGTTAAAAAAAATTTGAATCTTGATTGATTTTAAGATGAAATAATAGCTCTGATGTCATAGTTCTTTGACATAATTTTAAAAATGTATATGCGGTCAAAGAAGCATACTTATAAATAAAACAATACGAGTAAAAGCAGGTAAAAATATTTGTTCCCATAAATTTCGAAGGCATCAAAACCTCTTAACACAAATTTGATGTTCTCACAGGATAAAAATAAACTATAATTAATTTTGATTACTTCAATACTTAGCATTTACCATTATACACATTTTAGTAAATATAAAATCAAATACAGAATTAAATTCAATTCAATGAACAACTTCATTTACTTTGAATTAAGTTGAATAACAATTCAAATTTGAATAAACCTCTTTGCGAATTTCTATTTAAACTGAATATAAATTCCATACATTTTTTTGATTTGCATAGAAAACAATTCAGACGAATTTTTCTTGTATGTTTTCTTTTTATAAACTTGATTCTTTGTTAAAAACATGTTTATTTTCCATGAGCCCAAGAGAATGTTAAAACTTTTACTATCATCTGCACTTTCTACAGAAAAACTAAATAATTAAAAAGTTTTGTTATTTTCTAGCAGACTTGTTTTTAATATGGCTGCACTTAAAAATAAGCACAAGTTTTATTGCTTAAAAAGTTTTATTGTTGCGTTTTGTATGGAAACAAAGTACCTAAAATGAAATGGCTTTATTCCGAAAGAGACATGTGTTTTTATGTAACTAAGCAACCATATAACACTATTTCCTTGTGTAAAATTGAATTAAAAAACTTTTTCGACATTTTCTGCATATATATTGGTGACTAAAAAAGTAAAATAAATACATCAAAATACTCATATCTTCTTTTTTATTCCTAAATCATTTAAAATTTCCTATAGGTTTCAAAAATTAAAGCCAAAACACAAAAGTTAAATGTATTATTCAGCAATTTATTATTTCTATCATTTTTAATAATAAATGAATTTTAGGAAAAATGGCAGCATTTTTCTACCTTATTTAGCTATTAAACTAGCAAAAGATGTAATATAGCAGAGAAAATATGTTTTGAACAAAAATTAAAAACATATTTTCTTCCTTTTTTTAAGACTTATCAAATTTGTTTTTGAAAAATATGTTTGGAAGAAACTATTAAGTTTTAATGGGAATATAATATTTCTATTTAATCGTAACTCTTGATATAATTATAAATTATTCTGCTATTTGCTGAATAAGAATTTTGAAATTTGAAAAAAAAGTTATTTTATAAGAAGTAACATTTATTAATTTAGCATAAAAGTTATTTCATAAATTTATCAATAAAAATAGGAATTAACGATATATCCTTATTTTTAATAGATATTTTTTTATCTTCTTCGAAGATACATATGTGTGCACATATTCTATTTTTTAATTTTTGAGTATAAGAAATTTTTTGATCATTTTTTTTTCTTTTTAGTTGCAATATAATTATAATGTATTTTTAAGCCAGTAGAATGTTATTTTTATGTTTTCAGATAGTACATTTCTCTTAATTTAATAGTTTATTTAAATATTATTTCATTTTAGATCAAATACTTTCTATTATATTAATGAAAATGAGTATTTATTGTTAATGCAATATTTTGTTAAATTTTAAGCTAAAGATTAAGTAGTAGAAAAACAGTAAAATAAATTATTCTACTTGGCATCGTAATAAATTTTTAATTTAGTTTTGTAATTTTAATAAAATTTTAATTTAATTTAAACAATTTGTTTTTTAATGTCCGACACTTATTACTTATTTTAACAGCAGTTATATGGTATCATACTAACTGTTATATATCATTTAAAAAATTAAATTTAATTCAAATTAAATACATCTATTTGTTTAAATTCTGGTCGTATTGCAAATGAGCCTTTTTGCTCGAAATCAACTAAATAACCATAAGAACTATTTGAAAACAAAAATGTCCATTTCATCTGTCTTCTAAATTTTGCTGAACTTTAATTGGCCGAACTAAAACATTTTTTGTCTTATAGGCTACATAGATTATAAGCAGAAACATTCTTTATCATCTTTCTACAATGAGACAAAATCATAAATATTTGAAGTAACATTCAAAGCGTTTTGAATTTTAATGTAATAAATAAATATATATATTTTGAAATTGGATGATATAATTTAATTTTTAATAATTGTTGAACTCCGAAATGATATCTGCGACAGTTCATTTGATATACTTAAAATGGATTTTCTCTATTATAAGATAATTTGAAAATTACTTTTGTGCTGTAATATTTTTGGCATATAGCTTAAAATCAAAAATTTCGCTAAATTTTTAGTTAAAATTTGAATTGAATTTTAGCTGTGCACATAATTTTTTTTCAAACATGTTTTTTTTTACTAATTTGGAAGAAAAAAATGAATTATGTGATTGTTAAATTAATTTTCACTTAAAATTGTCAATTAATGCACATAAACCTCTCTAATTTTAAACTACGATGATTATAAAAAGAATCTTACATATCATATTTTCCTTCAAACATTTATAATAAAGAAACAGATGGATACTAAAATTCTAAAACAAAAAAAAAATTAACTCATTTGTAAAGAGAAAAAGCTGTCTTTGCGACAATGTTTCAGCAGAAAAATTCTATTTAGTTTCAATTCATTTTGATCTCTTTTAAAACGAAGCGGAAAATTCTTCCAGGAGAAAAAAAAAATCAAAATTAATTCTAATTGGTAAACTTCTCTCACTCCCTATTGGGTTTTGATGAGTACTAGGTATTGTGTTTCCTGCTAAGCCTTAAAATATTCCAGGAATTCGAAATCGTAAATTAATTCCACCGCGAAAATACTTTAAATTACATTCTCTGCCGCTTTTCTAGTGTAGACAAAGGGTTGTTAACAAAACATCAGCTGAATTAGAATAAGCTTATTCTGGTAGTGTAGGAAGTTCTTCTTGAGTGTGATTAAAGACGAAGGCTTTATTTTTTATTCTAAAGATTTCTATTGTAAAAAGAAGTGAACATGTCTGAATTTTTTTGCATAATTAATCTTTACGGTAAAAAATAACTAATATTTAAAAAGGTATTTGATTTTTGCAGAATTACATTCTTACCTAATAATTATTTTCTTCAATTCCTACTATTAGATCACGCTCTCCCTATATACACTCTATAACAAAACATCCGATTGCTTTGAAATTTCGTATACATGAGTGTTTCGACCAGATATGTAAATGATGAAATTTTTAATGAATGTTTGATCTCCAGAGCATGATGAAATTTTCCAATAAATGAATGGTTTCATCTCCAGCGCATCGGAACTGCGCATCCAGCAGATTCATAATAGAAACAGTTCTTCAACGGTTGTTAAAACTTTCGGTTTGATTGTAATTCATGTTACCTTTCAACAAATTAAGAAATGCCTCTCCGCAGGGTTCGTGCTCATTACGAGCAACTGTCAAAGTTTGACAGATATCGTATCATTGGATTGAACGAGGCCGGTTGGACAAATCGGAGAATCGCTCGTCAGTTGAGTTGAAGCAATGCGGCGATTCGAAGATCCTGTCAAGGATGAGTGGAAAATGACAGAGTTCCTGAGAAATTTCTTTTGAGGAAGGTTTTGAAATTTGGCCCGTTTTCAGAGTTCTGCGGCTTCGTTCATCAAGTTTTTTCGGGCTACCGATTCGTTTTTCTGAATTTTCACAGCTTCATACTTTTACTTCATA
>JAOUZG010005720.1:1895604-1912247 GCA_026289955.1 Argiope argentata | reverse complement strand
TGGCATAGATGCAGCGTGTCTTCCCCGTGATCTTGGAGTCCTAGCATTGGGGTAGCGCATTGGCGTCCTGGCATAGGGTTAGCGCATCTTCCCAGTGATCTTAACGTCCCGGGTTCGAGTCCCGGTTCTTGCATGTTTGTTCTTTTGTATTCTATCTGTAAAGTGTGTGCATGTGCCCCTACCCCAATGTGCAAGCGGATGTGATGAACGAGTAGCATAAGACGTACTCTTGGCTCTATAGGCGATATTGCAAAACGAGAGGCGCTGATTAGGTTTAAATAGCTGACTACCTCAGCAAGTTTGACCATGGGAACGGTCATAAGAAACAAAAACAACAACAACAACAAATAACTAGTCCTTTTGTTTGGATTATAATGCTATGTTGAATATGTTGCTAGAAATGTAAGCATGCCGAATGACCTCCTAAATGGCCCTTCTAGATTAAATTATAGGGAGTGGAAACTATGGTTGTCCGGTTAAAATTTCCATTTCCTTGTAAGGTTCTTAGTATTTAAAATAGAAACATAAATTCAACTAGCCAAATTAATGCCTTATCAAGACAAACAAGTTTAGTACTTAAGGTTGTTTGATAAACGCGACATTTTGGAATTTAGGGTCTGTAAAATAATTGTCAAGTCCTAATTTTGATTGTTTTTAATATCAATAATTTATTTTGCTATATAGTAAATTAGATGTAAAGAAATAGATGTGTGTTCCGGATTTGCCTAGAGGAATTTGCTTTTGAAAATTGTAATTAGACAATCATTGAAGCTTCATATACTTATTGTATTTCAATTTGAAGCTTGCATTTTAAACAATTAAAGTTTTAAAAAATTAACATACTAAAATTCATTGTTAGTTCAAAGACGGTTAATATTTTCTTAAAAAAATTATTCTTGATATTTGTAGAAAAATATTATTTACAAGTTCTCTCAAGGATTTTGATTGCGTACTGCTTTTACTTTTGAAGAAAAAAACAAATACCTATATGAAATATATTCATTGTTTCAAATAAACAAATTCATGTGACTTAGAATAAAAAAATAAGTGTATGAGACTTAGATATTAGAATAAAGTTGATTCCAAAAAATGAACAAAAAAAGACAAAAATATTATGTCTAGACATAAAATAATCTTAGTAGTTAATGACCAAAAAATAAATAAAATCTTGTTTTTTTCATAAATTGGAAAAAAAAAAACAACCTGTTTTTACCTGTTAGTTTTCTTGTTCTTTAGGAAGCCAAATACTTAAAAATTATATAATTTAATAAAAATGTATATTCATTCAACTTTTAAGCTTTCAATCTGTTGGTTCATTATTCTTTATTTTACATACAGAATACATTTTTCCTTTAGAATCAGTGAGAATTAAGAACAAACATAAAATTTTTACATAATAAGAGCATTAATTTTTTTTAAATTTGTAATTTCTCATCTTTTTCAATGCAAAGACTTTGCAGTTAACATATGATATGGTCAATGATATTGTTTTTGATGCATAAAAATGTATTTTTTATTTATGAACATTTTTTATGTATTTAATCTCTTGCAGTTTGAAATTCTTGCATTCATTAATATAAATAGAAAAACGTATTAATACTTGTAATTCATCACGACGTCTTATCTTTTTTCTTCGAGTTTCACTTAAAGGGATGAAAAAAGTTCCTTTTTTGATTTATTACTTCACATTACTGTTTTGAAAATGAAGCGAATAAGAAAGAGTTTGTATAATTAAAACCTGAGTTGAAGCAATTTTCATAATTTGTACAAAATACTTTTTCCAATTAAATTTTCATTTGACATCAAAATTTTTTCTAATTTTTTTTGAGCATTTTTATTTTAATATATTTTTCTGTTATAAGAATTAATATTTTTTAGTTCTTAAGTTTTCATTAAAATATCAGTCTCTTATTTATGCAATATATTTATGATTGTAGTAGTATAAAATGTCCAAAAAAAATTTCTTATTTTTTAAAATTTCTTTTTAATTTGAGGTTTTCGTGTCATACAGAAAATTTATGTATATTTATATTTTTATAAAAGAACTTATATACTATTTGAAATATAGTAGTTTCACAAATCATTCATAAGATATGAGAAATATAAAATCTTATTTACACATTCAAATGTAAAATGATAACATTTTTACCTTTTATTCATGTTAATAAAAGAAATATTACTGTTAGTATATAGAAAAATACATATGTTGCAATTACTTCGCTGTAGTATTTGTGATGGAAATGTTTATCATTTTCCAAAGCTGAATCCAACAGTTTTAACAACGGGTACAGAAAAATATCATTTATATAGCTCTAATTATTTACTAGATTATTCTTAACAAAATGTGCAAGGAATTGCATTAACCCCTTGAACGGAAATGACGAGCCCAGTTGGTAATAAACTTTCCTGAACAAACTGACAATGACGAGCTGGACTCGCCAGAAATTATTGAGGTTTGATCCTTTTTTTGAGAGAAGAATATCTAAGTCATATCGAGTATATTGCTTCGATATACTTGTGTGCATGCTTCTAGTTACCGTTAGAATGTGGTTTGTATAATTCTATATGTATAAATGTTGAAACAAGTACTTACTTTCGTTTAAATTCTAGGTAGAACTGTAATTTTTTTGTTAAACATTAATGAAGAATTAACCGGTACTAATTATATAATATAATCATTAATATAAATGTGTGAAGCAAATATTATTTCTAATAATAACAAATTATTTGTGTTACAAAACCGTAAGTTTCTATAGCAATCTCGCTTCTTAAAAATAAGAAAATTAAATTTCTGCCTGATAAGTGCTCACTGAAAATAAGTTGTCGTTCAAGGGGTTAATGTTATCGAGAATCTGAAGTTGACATAATATACTGCGGTTATTATTGCAAGCAAATGGTTGACATTCTATTAAGTTTTCTTAAAGATTTTCATGTAAGCGTGGAAAGTTGTTAATGCATTTAACCAACGTACCAATATTTTTTTAGCTTTAATCCTCGGCGTCTTAAAATTCGGGAATTAAATATTGTATTTATGGTTGTGGCTGATTGTAGAGTCAAATATTTAAAAAGTCGCAAACAATGAAAGGCTAAAATTTCACTAAATGTTTTTAAAAATCCGTGAGAGATTAAGAAACATAACTTATCATTTTTTGCTTTTAAATGGTTAACTTATTATGGGAATATTATGACAAGCATATTCTATGCGTTTAATATTTTCATAATCGGAAAATTCAATTAAATCGATAATTCTCCTAACTCATCCAAAAAATATAGTAACATTTACTTCTTAATTTTAATTGATATTGGACGTCCAATTGTTTGTAGGTGAATTCTGCCTACTGTTAGTTTCTATGAGATTGTTGAAAAGAATTTCAATGAAATTGAAGAAATTTAAAAGATAAATTCTAACGAGGTAGGAAGTGTTTTCCCGATAGAATTTTAGTTTACATTGCTGCTGAGGCAGATTCCTAAATTTAACAATCTGAATAGCCAAAGTGCTTACAATTTGAAAAGAATTCTTATAAATGGACTATCCTGAAAAAAATGACAGGTATATGATTTAAATAACAGTCAAATGAAATCAGTAACATGGAGAGAATCAATTTGTGTGGGATAGTTTTAAAGAAATAGCCTTTCATTAGTTTTGAAAACTAATAGAAAAATGAATTAAGAAAGATGTGATATTGTTCTAGAAAAAGTGTTATTTCTTCAGTCGATCAGCAGCAATAAAAAATATATTTCCTTATAGATTCATTTTCCTACTACGTTTATTTTAGTTCTACAAAAATTGTTCAAGATGATAAAAATTTCAATTTTGTTATGTATATTTTTCTTTTGTCTTCAATTAGTGTACATTATGAACCCTAGTAAATTTTTTCACAGTGCCATTAATATAAAAATTTAAATTTTTAACTAACCATTCTCCCCTTTTTATATACTAATCGACATTTGAAATTCGTTTTTATTTCAAAAAATTGTTCTCTGTTTTTATCGCGAAATATATATCACAGTACATTCAAAGCTATATTCAACTAATTATAAATAAAGTAAGTCAAAACTATATTAATTAAAAAATAAATAAATATATCTGTAAATGTTTAATAATACTTTTTTACGTGTATTGAGAGAATAATGCAATTTTAAATTGAATAGATATAGTGATACGTGGGACTAGTACAAATATTCATGACATTAGTTTAACCCCATTGGAACATTTCCAAACTGCTCGCATTCAATAAATTTTGTTGTAATGAAAATACAATGCTGCTCTAGGCATTTAACGAATGTAAGTAAATTTTTAGAGTAAAGTTAACGAAACGTAGATTTCCAGTCCTTATGTGTGAAATCTACGGTTCAACAGACTAAGTATAACGATATCATTAGAAACCAACAATTATTAAATAGATATGCATTCTTAATAAAACATTTCCTGGTCAATAATTTACCATCTAAAAGTGAATACTATTTGTGAATTTTACTACATTTATTTATTTACTACAATGAATTTTAGTTATTTTTATTTTATTTCACTGTGGAAATCAGTATGCTTTAAAAGGGTGGTTTTGATTTGTTTATATTTCCTGTCTAATGCTAGTTAGTACAATAATGATGAGTATATGAGTTTATAAACATACAGAAGCAGATGATTTCCTTTAAAACAATAAAACATTTTATTTCAATAAAACAGTAGTTTTAGATAAATTTATTTCTTTATTTCTATTCTATAATTATTAAATCAAACTAAGAATTAGTTCAATCCTTTTTCAGAACTGGAATCATTTCCGAAACGGAACGTTTTATGGTTTCTCTTGCATTAAATCCACAGTGAATTTCAAAAACAAATGTTTTTTCATCTATTTTTAAAATATAGTAATTTTAAAAATAATGGGTGATATTTCATAAAAAATAATTGTTCGTGAGCCATAAATATAATTATTGTAACAGATCACTAAATGGTATATTCCTTCAGCCAAAACAATCTTCTCTGTTTTCATAAGAATTAAATATTATTTAATTGTTCTGCATCATATTCCGGGCAAAAAAAGTTATGATTACATGTGAAAAAAAATGTAACCAAAATGCACCATCAGATTATTCTGTCTTAAATCAAATGCATTCATTTAGTAAAGAAGCAAGAAAACTATTTTATAAGAAATAATAGGAAGTTTTAGCTCATCAAAATTGGAGAGTACCTGACAAAATAAAGCGAAATTGGCTGGTGTTAAATTTTCTTGCTAAGATCATTATAGTTTAAGAACCTCATAATGCTGAAAACTCGAATTTTTCTGTCAAAGGTTAAGAAAAATGGCCTGCCACATCTAAAGCAAAAATGACAGTACGTGTCCTTAAAGGGTTGCTGTGCGAAATGAAATCCTGTTAAAATGACAGTGATACAAGAATCTCGACATATTTTCATCAGTAGGGTGTGTGAAGTTTGAAGCCAGTGGGGGCAAAGTGCGTGAGTGGACCAGAGACTTCAGAGCTGTCCATGATGAGTCCAGCTTCGATGGCCTATGTGTGATCACAAATGATATGGTGGCTTCAGTAGGGCCGAATAATCTTTATAACAGAAGGCTCATCATAACCACTCGTTCTAACTACTTTCTTAAAAAATTTAGGTCAGTGCTGTGCAACATTGTTTCTGAACTGCTAAGGTTTTATCTTAACTTTGGGATCCTAAACTCCTAAAGATATGATATGAGTTAAGTGATTTTTTTACTTGCTATGATGAAGAAGGTGACGATATGGTGACTATGATTGTAACATGTGACTTTAAACGGATTTCTCATGTCAAGCCCGAATCGCAGCAACATATCATGGAGCCCACCCACTCACACACACACATGCTCATAAGAGTTCAAGCCAAGAAAATTCTGTTCCATGACCATGGCATCAATGTTTTAAGATATGCATGGTATTTTGCTGATCAATTTCATGTAACTTGGAACGATCATAAATGCTGAAAGCATACGATCAAACCTTGCGAAAGCTACGGAGACCCTACGGAAAGCAAAAGGCACAACATTGTGTCAGATCAAATTTTTCTATTTCATGACAATACAATTCCACATGTTGAAGCCCATATTCGAGCTTTATTGGACATCGGACTCTTTTACCTCGAAAGTGTTAGGTTCCCTTTACAGTTCAGATCTTGCACCATGGGACTTTCATACTTTCCTGTATGACTAATATCATATCGGTGGCAACAACTACCACCATGATGGCGGTAGCCTGTTGCAGTAAAAATAGCGGTTACCCCTAGGTAACTACAACAGGCGGCATATTTCTAAGAAGAGGCTATTAAGAATCTAGTTGTAAGGTATACTAAATAATTTAAGAAATTGAGCAGCTATGGTGAAAAATAGAGAAACATATTTCGAATCCAAAAAAAAAATGATTTTCCCTAATTTACTTTTCTTTGATTTTTAATTTCAAATGGTTTTCATTTTAAAAGCACCACACATATTTCTGTTTTTAAAGCTCATGCGATTCTTATCGGTTTTAGAATACATCTCGTTAGAATTTATAATAAATAAAAGAAAGACACATCGTAGTTAATAATTGCACTAGGACAAACAAATGTGAATGAATATCGTTATAAATATAATTAACAATGTTAAAAAGAAAAAAAAATGACTGTATTTCGAGTACAAAAAGGCTGAAAAAATGGCAATATTAATGCACAATATAATGGGGCAGTATAATTAATTCAGTCTAGATAATTAACGAACAATATTAATAAAGATCTAGAACAGTATATGATTAATTTAGGCTAAAACTCTAAAATAATTCTTTAATAAATTACACCACTCATAAGTTCTCAAAAAAAATTTTTTTGAATGTCAATTACTGCTTGAAAAGACGATGATTGAATGGATACGTTATTTGTAATGTCAGAATTCCAATAATTCCACTAAACAATTGTGCACTTTAAATCTTAATTTTTTTAGTAAGAATGTACTAAAATAAATGATGTTATTCGAATATGTAATTAATTTCTTTTCTAAATCTCGTAACATTTATAGAACTAAAATACAAACTTCGAATTCAATAAACGAGTCTGGAACTTATCTTCTTGTCGATGTTATTACTTTATTTTACCTATACATTAATTTTATGACTCTATATCGATATTACATAGAAAGTGGCGGCTCAAGTAATAAGCATATGTTTAAATAAAAGTAAAATAGTAATATTTATGAACCATTAATAAAAATTATGCGTTTAGTTTTGAATTAACTAGAATTTGAAAAAGAAAGATTGATCATGAAATATTAAAATCTGAAGAACGTCAATAATTTTTACTGGGCGATAAAAAAGACAAAAATAATTATTGGTATCATGGAAGCCTTTAAAATCTTATCGCACCTACCCTTCTCTCTGCCCTACAACAAAAAACTCAATCCTGAATTCAGATCCTCATATAAATGGAGATGGGTAAAACTGGTGGATGTTAAATTTGATATCGATTAAAATAATAGTTTTGAATTTAAGATGGTACTGAGGGCGATCATTCTGTCTTTTTTTTACTCGACGAAATTCGTTGTTATTTTATAAAAAAAAATATTTTTTATGCCTCGTTTTACTATTTTAATTTTTTTTCAAAAATATAAATAACTAATTAAACTGATCATTTGGAAAATTATGTAATGACATTTCACAGGATTTAGGAAATCAGTAAGTATATTCTTTCTATGACAGTTTAGAAATACTTTATTAATTTGAAATATAGTTAGCAAATATATTCAAGACTCAGCTTAGAACTCAGAAAGTATACTTGTTTTAGTACAATTACTGTAACGAAAAATAAATTTTTAAATGGTAAGAAAATGCCACATTTGGTATTAGTAGATTTTAATGGCCTTTAAATCTAATTTTCTAATTGAATCATTATGATAAAAGAGTTATAATGTATAAATAAATAAAGTTTCTGAAATTAGGTATATTATTAACCACTTAAGTAATTTATTTTCTTTACTGTTTAATAAGATAACACCTTCTATTTTAAAAATATTATCTTATTTTGTTTCAAATGTAAATCCATTGAATACATGTTGTTGCTTATGGCACTTGCTATTGCACAACCCCCCGCTGATACAGAAGCAGATTTAAGCCGAAAGGAGCGTCTCTAGTTTTTGAAGTAATGCCAAATAACGGCAAGAGTACGACTTAGCTACACGCTCACCTCATTTGATGGAAGGTTTCGACAGGGCTATCCCCATGGTCCTGGCATATGTAGAACCTGGCAGCATGGTTGCCCTGGACTGAATGAAGCTCTGACTTCGGCGTTGAGGGTTGTCGTAGGTGAGGGAGCCAATAGGAAGACGTCCTCCATGGAGCTCAGGAAGTTGCCTTGGCTGTCTGTGAAAACCCTAGAGAGAAAATGTTTAGAATAAATTAGCGGTTTAGAGACTCGAACCGACGACCTTCAAAATGCTAGATTCGCCTAGTCGCTCTACCGACCATGCCACACATCGCTCACCTCATTTGCTTGCACAGCTTGTTTTTATAGGGGGGCACAGTCACAAATAGCGCACAGAACAACCATGCCCGAACCAGGACTTCCAAAATACAAGGGAGACTTGCTACTTATGTGCCAGAAAGCCGGTATTGAATACATGACTTATCTATGAATCCGAAGTAATTTTCATATTGAATTTTAATTATTATGAGAGATTTATTTTAAGTTTACAGCTATCAAAATTCAGCAAATCGATGCATGTAAGGCGTGCAGGCAAAACTGTTCAGCGATTAAGGTTCGTAAAAATAATTGTCGAAATTTGTTTGATTATTCGAATTGGTGAATTTCGTATACATTAAAAACGGATCCAATTTTATATTTAGATACGGATTTGATTTTTGAGTTGATCCATATAGGTGTCTTTCCTAAGGAAACAAGATTTTACACAAAAGGATACTTGATACTTTTGTGATACTTGCATTGTTGCCACATGATAATAATCTACTGGTATCTCAAAATTTTGTGGGATGGCATTGATGGTTATGAGATGTGATAAGATTTTTTTTAAAAATCATGTACATATGTGGTTCGCATCTAATATCATCAATAAAAAAATATGTGGTTCGCATCTAAATATCTTCAATAAAAAAATAAAATGTTACAAAAATAAATTGAACTAAGTTATAGGAAATAAATTTCAGTCAATTCCTAATTAGGTCAAAAAGGACAAATTTTATTTTAAGCACATTTTATTAAATAATTGTAATTAATATAATTAATTTATTCAAAAATTATCCGTTTTTCACCTTCACGAGAAAAGTGCTGAAATCCTTTCATTTTACTGATTGAGCTGCTGTCTGTTGATTTCAATTTAAGTAAAAAACTGCTAAAACTGTTTTTAAAGTATTAAAAATTAATTAAGCTAAATTTATGAATTAACATCTGAGAAAATTGTATTAAGTGTCCACCACTACAAATTTAAAGAAATGTATTTGAACTTGAGTGGATGAATAAAAAGTATTTTATTAACGATTGAAAAATTTGAACAAGATATATATATATATATAGTGTGTGTGTGTGCGTGCGAGAGAGAGATAGAGAGTTAATAGTATAAATTGAATGAAAAAATAACTGCTGATCGAATTTTAGTTATCCAGATAGTCATGTTATATCTAGCATTCACCAATTCCATCGAAAACTTGCTATTATTTCATTCCTAAATTAGTTCTGAGCATTTAAAACTATATAATGTCTTAAGAATTGGTCTCTTTCAATTAAAATTTACAACTGTAGGAAAGACACATTGATAGCAATTCTTTAGAAGACGATTTAAAGAAATTAGGAGCCAATGACGCCAGAAAATGCCACTGAAACGACAACTGGCGATGAATGAATAATCCACAAGGAATTATTGGCCATCATTTACGTAGTCTCTAAATCATTAGAATTGCACTTCAACCTACGTAATTGAATAATTTAAATTCCTTCAATCTTTAAACTGCATTAATTTCTCATTTGACAATTCTTTCCAGGAACCCATTAATTTTAGAAGATTTATGTAACATTCAGTAATTCGATTCTATCACATAAAATCTTTAAAAGTTTCAAAGGTTTGCATCTTCTACCTTCAAAGATTCAATCTATCTATTCTATGAGATTGTTTTAAGGAAGTTCAACTACTTATCTTTAAACATTTGTTTGCACATTCAAACTGAAGAATGTAAAATTAAGTAACAGTTCTGGCATTTCCGATTGGTGACAATGCTAGAGATGAATATCTTGTAAGTTGCCAAAAATCATATCAGAAACTAACTGTTCAAAAATAAGTATGACATTTAATATTTTCAATATGGGTAGAAGAATTAAGTTTTTGATTGCACAACGATGGAAGTTATTTATTTTTGAATTAAAAAAATTAAATTATTTGTTACTTTCGATAATGTAATATGCAGAAATCATAAAAATCGAGTTTTGTGTTTTACAGCGAAAAAGGAAAAAACTTGGGTTTTTTGGGGTGAGTGACGGTTGTGTCTCGTTCCGTTCCTTGTGCTTTCAATTTTGGTATTTCTACCGTTTGTTTTCCAGTGTTATTTAACAGTTTTCTCTCATTATATAGTGTTTCTAAAAAGTACGGTCGTCTGTTATTATATTTTTGTAGATTTAAAATTATCTACTTTGCAAAACGAACTTGGACTTTTTTATGCCAATTGATGATGATGCATTCATGAACAAAGTCAAGCAAATGAATATGAATACAATACTTAATAATAATTACTATAGAAATAATAAATCCACCAACGAGCATGTTATGCGCCTCGAACCAAATCAATATCAAGAAATTAATATTATCCTGTCGAATGCGGACAAAATGCAGAAATTACCCCAATTAAATCCTTTTCTAGTGCAAGGCTTCATCAAAAATACTATTAATAGACATGGTTCAATTGATAACATGAAATACACCCGGCAAGGGAAAATATTATTTATGACAAAGGACCCAATTAGTGCTGTGCAATTATTGTCACTAAATAAATTTATGGAAAAAGATATCGAAACAGATGTGATATGGGAAAACATTACTTCTCGGTTCTTACTATTCAACATACCAACAAATACTCCGATGGATGAACTAGCATCAGAAATTCAGGATAAAAATAACCTTACTGTGGTTGAAATGAGAAGATTTTTAAAACAAAATGCTACTAAGGATATAACACCAGTCCTAGTAACGGTTCTGGGAACAACTCTGCCAGATTCTGTCAAAATTTGGTTTATCAACCAGCGCATCCAGCTATTTATAGACCGCCCTCGACAATGTAATAAATACTTTTCTTTTGGTCATCCTACCCGTGTTTGTGGGAAAACAGATATCTGCCATCTTTGTGGAGAGACGCACCTTGGACCATGCCAGGGACCTGAAAAATGTATTAACTGTAGCGGTCGTCACAATGCCAAGAATAAATCATGTCCAGCATATGCAAAAGAGCAAAAAATACTTGAGATGAAGTGCCATAACCATATAACTACTGGCGAAGCTCGCAGAAATTTCCAAGCATCAAGCATGAAATATTCTGATACTGTTAAAATCCTTCCGGCAACAGCTGACTTAAACAATTCTTTCAACGAGAAATTTGAATCATTCCTACAATCAATAAACGAAAGATTTGAAAAACAAACTTCCCTTTTTGCAGACATGCTTCAAAAATCCATCGAATGCATAATTCAGAATATGTGTAAAATTATTTCACAAAGTATCGATTGCAGTTCATCTCCTGCACGCAAAAAGAAAATCTTAAAAAATTTGAATCAAATGTCCAACACCAAAATGCATTGGGATGCAGGAAGAAGTTACGATGCAGAGACTATGCCAATTGGCTAAGCATTTCTTTTTTGTTGTTGTTTTCTTTTTCTTTTTCTCCCATAAATTTGGGTTTTGGTTCCTACCCTTTTTTTCCCCCATCAATTTTCCAATACTTGTTTGTGCTCGCTTTCATTTCCTTTCCCTTAATGTTATTTCTACAGTGGAATTGCCTCAGTGTTAAAAATAAAAAAATCTGGCTCAACCAACCTCCTTTCTCCACATCTACTTTTTGGATTTTTCAGGAAACGTATCTGAAAGATACGGATAATTTCGTCTTTCCAAACAAAATCTTTTTTCAGACCCACCGACATAACAGACCAGGTGGTGGCCTCCTTTTTGGTATACCAGAAAGTATGTCTGGTAGAATCATTTATAAAAAAGAAAATGACCCGGACCTGGAAATCCTCGCAATTGAAACCCAAATCCGTAATCAACCTTTCACGATTATTAACATTTATGCTCCTTCAATATTAACCTGTTTAAAACTTTCCTTGACAGCATAAACACGCCAACCTTCATTTTTGGTGATTTTATTCTGCATCACCCTTTATGGGGCGGCAAACCATCATTCGCCGCATAGTGACGCTTTTGTTGAATGGCTTAATAATTCCAGTTTTATTCTTCTTAACTCATTATGCCCTACTCATATCATAAACTCAAGTTCATATTCAGTTCTTGATCTTACTTTATGCTCGGTCCAACTTTTCGCAGAAACGGATTGCCAGGTTTTTGACTGCTCCTTCGAAAGTGATCATAGGCCCATAGTTGTTTCATGGTCGAAACTCAATACTGCATCTAAATATCTTAAAACTGTTAAAGGGAATTTAATCATTCAAGAAAAAAACGAAATTCTTACAGCAACTAAACAACCAACTATAGAAATAGTTACTAGCAAAATTTCTCAAATTATAACTAAGCATACTTCAAAAAAAATTTTACCCGATAAAGATTACCCACCTTGGTATAATGCTGCTTGTGACAACTTTAGCCGTGTCAAAAATGAATGTGGAAAAAAGCATTGAGAACTATATCTATCCCAGATTGGATTAAGTATAAAAAATATAGAAGCAAGCTAAAATTTCCTACGAAAAGAGCGAAAGAAAGATACTGGGAAAACATGAGCAAAATTTCTCAAAGTCCAAGAATAATTTTTAAAATTCTAAATAAGTTATCCAGTCATACGAACCCCAATATTAAAACAAATAGAATCATTTTCCATAACAATAGATTCATAAGCAATTCAAAAATTCAAAGTAATCTTTTTGGAAAAAAATTTCCATCGCATAATTATGAACTGGAGCCTATTCCGATGGATTACAACTATGACAACCAATTTTTAAATAGCAGTATCAAAATCTGGGAACTCAAAAGAGCGATACAAAAAACGAGAAAGTCTACTCCAGGTGCAGATAACATACCGGCAGCCTGGTTCAAAAAACTTGATGATCCAGCTCTCTGCAAACTTCTCGATATTTTTCAAGAGCAATTAAACTTCTTACTTCCAAACGATTGGAAACATGCTATCATAGTTCCAATAGCCAAATCAAACAAAGATAAAACAAAAATAACCTCATATAGACCAATAGCTTGAACTTCAGTTTTTTGTAAAATTTTCGAACGCATCTTAGCCTATCGCATAACTCAATATTTAACTCGTTACAATAAAATCAACATAAACCAACATGGTTTTATTCCTTTCAGAGATGGCCAAACAGCAACATATAAAATCTATTCAGCAATATCTGAAGCACATAGGAAGAAAAAAAATTTTGTTGGTGTTAGTCTTGATCTCAAAAGTGCGTATGACTCAGTCCCTATTGATTATCTCATTTATAAATGTCTCCAACTTGGTATTACAGGCAAGATCACTAAATGGATGCACAATTTTCTACAAGAAAGAACGTTTCAGATAAGATGGCGAGATACCATTTCTGATACAAATCGCCTCAATAAAGGCCTTCCGCAGGGAAGTGTTCTCTCTCCGATTCTTTTTGTCATTTTCATGAATGATCTCTTTGAGACATTAGACACAAATGTCGAGTGCTCAATTTTTGCTGGTGATATTTTTCTTTATTGTTCTCACTCTTCAATGGATTATATTAAAACTAAATTGCAAAATACATTGGAAGGTATTTATAAATGGTGCTCTTATTATAAAATTACTATAAGTGCTGAAAAAAGTGCTATAATTGACCTCTCTAGAAAACGCTCAATTTTACTTCCGTATATAACATATGGCAGATTTTCACTTACATGGAATGAATCGATCAAATATCTTGGAATTCCGTTCGCTAAAACTAATCAAAATGGCACAACTTTAAAAAGTCTTAGAAATAAGGCACTTAAAAAAATACAAGGTCTTAAAATATTAGGGTCTATGAGACACGGCCCAAGAACAAAAAATTGAATCACAATCGTTAATAACAGCATACTTAGTGTATTTTATTACAGTAGTCCTATTATTAACAAATTCTCTGAAACCCATCTCAAATCTTGTAATACAATCCAAACAATGGCACTGAGAATAGCACTTGGCGTCCCCATCTGGACCCCTAACACCGTTTTATTAAAACTTTCAGGACAAGAAATTCTTTCAGAAAAAATTAAACGTCTGGCAATCCAATTTTTCATCAAATAAACGACTAATTTTCCATTCTCACCCTTGACCAACCAACAATTAACAAACAGCACTGATGAACTAAATGTCCTATTGACTGAAAAGGATGAAGAAATGATCAATGCTTCATTTCAAAGTCTTAATTGTTCTTCGAAACATCTAATAAAAATACCAATTTTTCCCCATTCCAGCCCCGATCTTTGTGAAATTTTTCTGAAGGATTTCAATTTTCAAAATAAAGAATTCCCAGCTTCTGTCATCGCAGCAAGCTTCAACAAATGTATTCAGAAAACATTTCCGAATCATTTCATCATAGCCACTGATGGTTCAAAATCACAGTTTTTCACCTCAATTGCTGGTATCTTTTGTTTTCAAAAATTCATTTATCGCATTCATGCTATAAACTCCATTTTTACAGCTGAAGTCCTAGCAATCTGTCAAGCTCAGGATGAACCGACAGTCCCAAATAAAGATATATTCATTCTTTCTGACAGTTATTCTGCTTTGATCGCTCTCAAAAACATCAATTTCCATTCGCCAAAAATTGTTCAACGATTAGCCTCAAAAATTTATACAAAAAAAAAAAAGATTTGAACCAAAACATCTCTCTTCTATGGGTACCTGGTCACTCTGGTATTGCATGGAACGAAAAAGCAGGCATACTTGCAAAAGAAGTGACGGAATCTACGTCATTCATTCAGTGGATTTCCCCGGAGGATGCGATCTTTAATATGAGAAAGATCTCTTCAAAAATCGCCTCAAATAACTATCACAGGAGCAAATATCTAGCCTTGATCGGGGATTTCCCGGATATCAGCATAATCACTAATTGGACAAGAAGTAGGATTCAAGATAAACTTATTGCACGAGTGATTTGTAAAATGATCATTACCCCAAGTCTTCTCCACAGGTTCAATCTCTCAGATAACCCCTTGTGCATCCAATGTCACGAAGACAACGACTTTTCCCACATCTTGTTATAATGCTCCAAATATGTGCTCCTCAGAGAAGCGCTCTGGAAAAAACTCAGCATCCAACAGCCGAACATTTCTTTTGCCTCTCTTCTGTCTCAAGCTCTCGCAAGCAAACAACATCTAAACATCGTTATTCAAGCCCTCAAGTACTTTGATATCCTGTAACTGTAACATTTTCGCTCCTATGGGATAACAGCCTTTGTCGCTATATCCCTCAATGTTTATATTCAAGTCAAGTCAATGTAATATGCCATCATTTTTTCAGAAAAAATATAAATTTGATAAGAAGATATTTTGATTTTTTAAAACTACATATTCAATTTTCTTATTGCATTTTTCCAAATTAAATTTTCTTTCATAAACAGTACTTTTTTCAGTTGAATTATACACATAATTAATATATTATTTTCTGGATTGCAGCCTTATTTAAACTCTCTTAAATTTCCTAACAATTGGGTAATTATCGGTTTGACGTTTCCTTTAATAAGTAAATTAGTGAAAAACTTATTTAAAATGTTATAGGGAATTAAATTTATTTAAGGAGATTACTTCATAGTCTTAAATTTGAGACATAAATAAATTGACTGTAATAGTTTCATAAATAATTTTGTGATAAAATCCGCAATCATGTTTTTATCAATAATTTTCAATCGAATAAACAGCAATAGTTTATTTTCTAAAATAAAAAAGTCATTTTATAAATAATTTTTTATAACTAAGTGAATTTGTTTAACAAAAATAAAACACTTTTTTTTAATGAAATAGGAAGATGAGAAAAAAATGAAATTAATATATAGAAAAAATGCAAGAAAATATTTGTACGTTGAAAAGAAGTAAATTTAAATATTCTCTAAAAGCATAAAAAATTATGCTGTTTAAATTAATTTTCTTTCCGCAACACTGTTTCCAAAATTGCATTTTTGGAAAAAAAGTATTCCATCAAAAGCTTCCTTAAAAACTGTTATTATTCTTTTCATGTTTGTGATTAAAAAAATATTGTAATATATAATTCTCCTTTCATTTATTCATTTTTGCGTTTCAGAACCTTCCCAAATACCTAAAGTAAATATTTAAATATTAAAAGAATTAAAAAAAGTATTTCAAATATTTTAACGAAGTATAATATATTTTTTAGATATAAATAAAATATTTAATATTCTACTGTCATCTATTTTGTTAACACAATAATAATTTCGTCTTTAAATGAACATCTCTATTGTTTTTATTTAG
>JAOUZG010005720.1:1880870-1894787 GCA_026289955.1 Argiope argentata | reverse complement strand
TATATATATATATATATATATAAAATTCTTCTGTGTGTGTGTATGTGACTGAACTCCTCCTAAACGACTGGTCCGATTTTGATGAAATTTTTTGTGTGTGTTCAAGTAGATTCGAGAATGGTTTAGATTCACAACTCAGTCCACTACAAAATGTAGAATTTTAATTATTAATTAAAAACTAACTTTCCCACCAAAATAACTTCCTTCCCCCATCGCGAAATGAGTAAGGTTTTAGGGTTTTTGTTCTAACAGTGATGAGGTTAGGCTTAACATGTTTCCGATCGATTATTTCAAACGATTTTTTTATTTTCATCGCATTTATTGTATTTAAAACTAAGCATCGTTAATTAATCGGCTTTTAAGGTTCATTCTGATGTACTTTTGAATTAAAATAAAACAGAATAAAGAAAATTAAAATTTTCTAATCTGTCCAACTCATGTAGGAAAAAAAAAATGCATTTTCTGTTGATGAAGTTTAACGCATGCGCATTTTGTTGAGAACTTTATTTAAACGGAGACAAAACTATTGGTTTGCTGTTTTGTTTTACTTCGAATACACGCTGTTAAAAGGTTAGTTATGTTGCTTTTGTAATTAAAAAGTATTTTTGTTAGTTATATATTTTTAAGTACATCTTTTTTTATAGTTATTTTAAGTCATAGTAATAAGTAATTCCCAAATGAATAAGGCTTCGGGTTTTATTCCCAAGCTAACAATGTTCGGCTTAACATGTTTTCAAGATTCTGTTTATATTCTATTAAAATTTTTGCTGCAAATTAAATCCAGAAAAATATAATTTTCAGCAAAAGATTCTTTGAAATGAAGTAAATAAATATATTTTCTAAAAAAGTACACGCAGGTGCGATCGTAGTTTAATATTAAAACCATAAAGTTACCATCTTTGGTGAATTATCGCCAACTTGGCGAAGAAGGGGGTTAAACTACTAATCACCATAAACGCAAAATATAGTTTTCTATTTCAAAGAATCTATATTATTAATTTTATAAATCAACTTCATAAAAGCAAAATTATTTAATTCATGCAGAGTATTCTTTCAAATCCGGACTCAACGGCCAATTTATAAATCTTTATTAATAGGCACAAATATTGTTTTGAAATTTTCATGATATTTTGCATGCTTGAATTAACTCAAAATGTGATATTACTGACTTTTTTTGAAAAATGTTAAAAAATGAATGCAATAATATTATTTGAGGTCTTCAATAAAAAAAATATAAGATACATAATTCATCCATAAATGCAAATTATATAATTATATGTTCATAAAGCATAAGAGAAAAGTTTCAGAGTTGTAACTAAAAATAGAATGTGCATGGAGTATTTGAAAATTTGAAGAGTATCACAAAATTCATTTTGAGAAAAAGCTAAAAATGCATTTAAATGTACATTTACAGGCCAGAAACATAATAGACATAATTTAAATTTTTTAAATATTCATTTTTATTAAAAGAATTGTTTATATAATGAAATATATACATCTATAAATTTAAAATATTTTTGTAAGAGTTCTCAAAGAATATAAAGGAAATACTATTGATAAAACCAAACCAACTCCTTCTTTTCATCAAAAAAAGGTTCAAATAAAAATTAGACTTGTTTAATAACATTTCATTAGCCACAAAGATTAATTTATATTCATATGATATTTTAAAACTATATATGCAGCGATAAACAAATATAATAAAAAATTTGAAGCAAACCAAAATTCACCTGTTACATAAATTATGAGCTCATGTTTTTCTTCTAATATGACATGTACTGATTAATTTTTTTCATTTCATTGTTATTATATTGCTACGAAGTCGAAGGATCACAAGTCCCACTGGTCGAGTGGATAACACGCTTGGCTACGGAACCGCAGGTTGCGGGTTCGGGCCTACTCGAAGTTCATTTTTCAAAAACTTATTATTTATTTCCATTGTTTATTCCAGAAGTTTCTGGCATGTTCTGTTTACATAATTTCCTGTTTGTAATTTCCTGTTTAAGTTTCTAGACTATTCCTTGTTAGTATATAAGGAATTGGGGCTGAGCCTCTTGGTTCGTTGAGCTACTAATAAACTCGTGTCTATGAGTTCGAAGCGTCCTTATTCAGCCTCGTAAACGTGACAATTTATGGTGGAGGCGCCGGGTACGATTTAACCTCCCAGTTAACGTTCCGTCTACTACGCCATTACGGATCCTGAGCAATCGCCAGAACGAGCGAGAAGAAGCCGTCGAATTCAAGGACTGCCACCTGAGTTTGGACTATACGTAAAACCTCAGGGAACCGTTTCAGAGACAATCATGCCCCCTGAAGGTGAACAAGATTCAAAAACCGCCGTCTGGATGACACCTACAATTGCTGCCGAAGCAAGGAAGCCAACAAGCTTCCGAGGTGAACCTGGGCAAGACCCAACGAGGTGGCTCAAGGAGTACCAGAGAGTGTCGGCGTACAATCGGTGGGATGACATCATGAAGCTCGCAAATGTTTACTTCTTCCTTGATGACACTGCACGACAATGGTACGAAAACAACGAGGACTCCCTCACATCTTGGGATCTATTCGAGAATGGACTGAAATCAGCCTTCGGGGACACCCAAATCTCTATCAGACGAGCTGAAGAAAAACTAAAGTCCCGCGCACAAAGACCAGGTGAAAGCATCCAATCCTACATCCAAGACGTTCTCGGGCTGTGTAACCAAGTCAACCCAACCATGTCCGAAGGAGATAGAGTTTCCCACTTAATGAAAGGCGTCGCGGAAGATGTGTTTCAGGCCCTGCTTGCTAGAGAAATTCAAAGCACGGCCGATTTTACCAAATGGTGTATCTACATAGAAGATATGAGACAAAAGAGAGTGGGGCGGTACAAGTTCGCTAGACTTCCTAACGTTGTCCCGATGGCCGCTGTTGATGAAGTCTCCGACTTGACGACGCTAATTCGTCAGATTGTCAGAGAGGAAATACAGAAGGCTCAGTCCTTCGAGGACCAACAGCAAGAGCTGCAATCTATAGAGGCCATCGTCAGGGAGGAGGTGGATCGATCCATAGCGACCGTTGCAACCAGCCGACCCCCGTTTTCTACGCCAAGACGCGAGGCTCCACGACCGCCCAGACGTCTGACGAGGCCAATCAACGGACCCCGAAGTGAACCCCTACGAAAAACTGATCTGTGGCGCACCGCGGACAGCCGTCCAGTGTGCTTCCACTGTGGCCGTCCCGGGCACGTCGTTCGCTACTGCCGGGAACGCCGGGCCATATTCAACGACTATCGACGCAACAACCTGAGGAATTATACCCCAGCTGTTTACGAGGATGATGTGAACTATGACGCCCCTCCTAGAAGAAGATCGCTTAGTCCGGCTAGAGGACGATCGCCGACACGCCGCACAAGATCCCCATCGCCGATGCCGAATCGCCGTTTCAGCCAGTCGCCAATCCGCGAGGAAAACTAAGCCGTGCGTCCTCGACGGGAGGCGAGGTCGCGATCTCTCAAAATCCTCCATTTGCCGCTAGGTTGCATGGAAACCACATCGACGTTCTTATTGGTAACCAGCCCATAAAAGCCCTGGTGGACTCTGGAGCATCTTTCTCCGTCATCTCGGAAGCATACCGAAAAAAACTGCGGAAGGTCATGTTCCGCTCTTCAATGGACGTTATCCTGAAAGTCGCCGACGGAAATTATGTGAAGCCGTTGGGTACCTGTGTTTTGCAGCTGACCATAGGCGGCCGAACACAGCCGTTCCAGTTTACCGTAATGCCAAAATGCAGCCATGACGTTATCCTTGGCTTTGACTTTTTGACAGCTTCACAAGCCGTGCTGGACTGTGGCCGAGCTGAACTCATGTTTGACGAACTTTTAGAAGACCAACAAATAGAGCCTCGTACTTTTCACCTACATGCGGTGTCAGACTTCGTTATTCCTGGCCGTTCCTTCAAACGCATCATAGTGCGAATACCGGAAGTACATGAAGACTTAGATATAATGGTTGAGGGGAATAAGATTTTGTGCCTTAACCAAGGAATTGCTGTCCCTTCCACTATAGTTTCCTCTGTCAAAGACGAAGCGACGCTCTGGGTGGCTAATGGACAAGCACAAGCATGCATCATTCCAAAGGGCATGTGCATTGGTTATGCCGAACCCGCGCATCCCGACTGCTTAAATACGCTGACGGAAGTGCCTTCGTACGTCGATGTGGATGCCAAGAAATGCAGTGATCCAGTTGACTACTCGCGAATGTTGGCCTCGACCCTGAGCGTCGAGCAGCGTAGGCAAATGCAAGACCTATTGACAAATTTTCAAGACACCTTCCATCGCGGACCGCAGTGCCAGAAGTGCACAATCAACGTACGACACAAGATAGATACCGGAAATCACCCAGCAATTAGCCAGCGGCCATATCGAGTATCACCAACTGAGCGTCGTGTAATCAACGACGAGGTCAGCAAGATGCTAAAACGAGACATAATTCAACCATCAGAGAGTCCGTGGTCATCTCCGGTTGTGCTGGTTCGCAAGAAAGATGGCAGTTGGCGTTTCTGCGTGGACTATCGTCGCTTAAACAAGGTCACTAAAAAAGATGTTTATCCTTTACCCAGAATCGACGACACATTGGACTGCCTGAAAGGAGCTCAGTATTTTTCGTCGATGGACCTGTACTCGGGCTACTGGCAAATAGAAGTGGACGAAGCAGATAGAGAGAAAACGGCATTCATTACTAGTGAGGGGCTGTATGAATTCAAAGTTATGCCGTTCGGGTTGTGCAATGCACCCGCAACGTTCGAGAGGACCATGGATAATCTACTACGTCGCTTAAAGTGGAAAATGTGTCTTTGTTATTTGGACGATATAGTTGTATTCTCTCGCACATTTCCGGAACACCTGCGGCGACTGCGCTGCGTGCTATCCTGCATTCAAGAAGCCGGACTTGTTTTGAACTCCAACAAATGTCAATTCGGAGGTAAAGAGATCAAGATCCTTGGACATCTTGTTTCCGGAAAAGGTATAAAACCTGATCCCGATAAAGTGAGAGCTGTTCTACATTTTCCTAGGCCGAAGACAGTACACGACGTCAGAAGTTTCCTGGGACTTTGCTCGTACTACAGACGTTTTATTCAGAACTTTTGTGCGCGTGCGAAGCCTCTCCAAGAGCTCTTAAAGGGAGATTCAAGATTTTGCTGGAATCAAGCCCAAAGAGACTCATTCAAGGATCTACAATCAGCCTTGACGTCTCACCCCATATTGGCACTGTTCGATGAAGACGCACCCACTGAATTGCACACCGATGCCAGCGGGTACGGTATTGGAGCTGTGTTAGTCCAGCAGCAAGGCGGAAAGGAACGAGTCATTGCCTATGCTTCGAGAACCCTATCTAAAGCTGAGAAGAATTACTCAACCACCGAACGTGAATGTCTGGCGGCTATATGGGCGATAGCTAAATTCCGCCCATACCTCTTTGGAAAGTCCTTCAAAATTGTGACGGATCACCACTCCTTGTGCTGGTTAGCCAATCTACGAGATCCATCTGGTCGACTAGCAAGATGGGCTTTGAGACTCCAAGAATATGACGTTTCTATTGTTCACAAAAGTGGAAGGAAGCATGCTGATGCAGATTGCCTATCCCGAAATCCTCTTCCTGATGACGAAATCGAATCCGTTGCGGCAGTATCCGACTTGGCTTCGGAACAACGTAACGACCCGCAGCTTTTTGAGCATATCAAAACCTGCGAAAATTCGCCGGATTTATCAAATGCAGGGCTCTCCATAGTAAATGACATTTTATGCAAGAAAAATTTCGACCCATCCGGAAAACAGTGGCTTCCCGTCATTCCTAAGAAGATGCGGTTAGAGATCCTTCGCCATTTCCATGATGAACCTACCGCTGGACACCTGGGATTTGCCCGGACGTATGATCGTATACGAAAGAGGTTTTTTTGGCCAGGACTCTTCCGAAGCGTACGCCATTATGTAAGGCATTGCAAAGAGTGTCAGCGACGGAAATCTCTGCCGTTTAAACCACCCGGATGTCTTGTTCCGATACCTCCAGCCGAAGCCCCATTCCAGCGTATAGGGATGGACTTGCTAGGACGGTTCCCAAAGTCGCAAAACGGGAACAAATGGATAATCGTATGCACCGACTATCTTACACGATACGCAGTGACAAAAGCCCTTCCTACTGCTGAAGTACCAGAAGTAGCAAAATTCTTCGTGGAAGAGATTCTTTTAACTCACGGAGCCCCGAGAACCATCATTACTGATCGAGGTCAAGTTTTCCAGTCAAAGCTCATTGCTGAGATCAACAAACGATGCAGTGTGGTGCATCGGATGACGACCGCGTATCATCCTCAGACAAACGGGCTCACGGAGCGCTTTAACAAGACCTTAGCAGACATGCTATCTATGTATGTCGATGTCGAACAGTTGACCTGGGATCTCATTTTGCCGTTTGTCACGTTTGCCTACAACACAGCAAAGCAAGACACCACTGGTTATACCCCATTCTTTCTGACGTTTGGACGAGAGGCCGAAACGACGCTTGACACCATGTTCCAGTACCCCATCGAGGATGCAGGATCAGACTACATCGCCCGGCTAATAACTCGCGCGGAGGAATCTCGCCAGTTGGCTCGGATCCGTACTCTGGAGGCCCAAGAAAAAGACCGACGTCGCTACGATTCCAAACATCGTGTAGTGTTGTACCAGCCCGGGGACTTGGTGTGGATATTCATTCCGGTGCGCCAGGTGGGCCGCTCCGAGAAGCTCCTCAAGAAGTACTTTGGCCCGTATCAAGTATTGCGCCGGCTCTCGGAGGTCACCTACGAGGTCCAAGATTTTGATCCAACATCTAGGAGACGAAAGCCAAGGGACATTGTCCACGTTCTAAGGATGAAACCATACTACGCGCCAGAAGTTCAAGAAGACCTGTTTTCAGAGGCATCTACTGCAGAGCAGGACACAAGGGTAGATGAAGCTCGGAGTGAAGTTCTGGAAACTGATGTTCCCAGGAAATCTACATCCTATACCGGACCAATCACAAGATCGCGAGCAAAGAACCGTCGCCTATAACAGCGAGACGCTGTTCCTCAAGGAGGGAGCAATGCTACGAAGTCGAAGGATCACAAGTCCCACTGGTCGAGTGGATAACACGCTTGGCTACGGAACCGCAGGTTGCGGGTTCGGGCCTACTCGAAGTTCATTTTTCAAAAACTTATTATTTATTTCCATTGTTTATTCCAGAAGTTTCTGGCATGTTCTGTTTACATAATTTCCTGTTTGTAATTTCCTGTTTAAGTTTCTAGACTATTCCTTGTTAGTATATAAGGAATTGGGGCTGAGCCTCTTGGTTCGTTGAGCTACTAATAAACTCGTGTCTATGAGTTCGAAGCGTCCTTATTCAGCCTCGTAAACGTGACAATATGATAACAATATGATACATGCTTATAAGATACAATTTATTTTATATAATGAACTAATTTTTCTGAGTTATAATAAAGCAGTAATCAAAATTTGATATATTTTCTTCCTGGAGACAAGAAGGCCTCTACAACTTTGTTGTTCACTTCAAAGGTTTTTTTTGTGTGTAAGTTCCCTTTCCCCAGTAAATACAGAATGAAATTCTTTACCATATTCAGCACATAATAGACACATTTGAAGAAAATTTTCCTGATATTCATGACAGAAAATTCTTCAAAAAAGAATACTAAAGTGATTGCACAGAACAATGTAACTATTATATACAATTTTAAGATGATGAATTCACTATTTCAGGTTTATTGCAGTTGGTAGAAGCTTCCAAAATGTCATTAGAATTGCTTTGTTATGAATCAAAGGATTTCTTTGTCCATCATATATTAACATTTTCAGACTTTGTCTGCTTTATTTGAACGTCTTTTAGGCTTTTGGTAGTGAAAACTGATAAAAAATTAAAAAAAATTTAGAAAAAAAAATTTAATTAAAAGTAAATTTCAATTTTAACCCTGAATAGAACGGTTTTTGTATCTAATTTCAAAGGAACTGAAACGAGCCATTCGAATACGAAACGTATGACGAATGAATGAAAAACCCAAAACAAACAACAAAAGAAAGAAAAGGTAGAAGATTTTAACAACTGCCAAAGCAATAATAACAGCTTAAAATCAGAATTACAAATTATACTCACTATCAGTGTTTGGAGGAAAAGGAAACTGTTTTTACTGCAGTTGTCCAAATGGAAACAAGTGGGTGCGGCATCCTAATAACAACAAAAAAAATGCTGATATTGAGCAAACAAATTAATATATCAAAATAATCTTTTTCCAAACGATACCTTACAGTTTAAATATGCATCAAATATCAAAATAAAGATATCGCATCCAATGTGCCCTCAATGTGTTTATTTTATTCCTGAAAGGATATATGTTTTAAACAATTCTTTTTATTTTTTTAGTGTTTGATGCCTTTAAAATTAAACATTGTTAATTAACCCATTTTTTCGGATTCATTTTGAAGTACTTTTGAATTAAAATAAAACAAATAAACGAATTTAAAATTTATAACCAATTTTTGTTATCCACACTGGTGTAGAAAATTCACACATTTGCTTAAAAATTTAAAACAAACTTCCCTCTCTCAATCACTTGACATCAATCAAAGTATAAGAAAGGAGTATTAGGATTATCTTTGTCAAAGCCTTCAAGTTGATTTCTTTCGACCCTGCTATTTCATGATAACATGCATTTATAATGTATACATTATTAACTCAGTTAATAAGCTTTAAAACAAACATGTTTTAATTTATATCTTTTGAACGAAGAGCTAATTTGTAAAACTTTACCACATAACTTGAGATTAATGATTAGCTCACCTATCATTTTGCTTCAAAATTTGAATGCGCCAAATTTTTGTAATGGCATGCTATTAATCATAAAAAAATCTTGAGAAATATTCATGAGGCTACCATTTTGAACGGCAAATTTCAAGATGAAGTTGTACTTTTACCACGGATCCCAATGATTCCTTCAGACTCAACTATCCCACTCAAACGTTTGCAATTTCCAATTCGCTTGACATTTGTTATGACTATTAGTAAGTCACAAGGTCAAACAATGGCAATTTGTGGCTTAGAATTTGAAATTCCTTGCTTTTCGCACGGCCAATTATATGTGTCGTGTTCGAGGGTTGGAAAACCATCGAATTTGTTTGTTTATATCCCACAACGATTAACCAAAAATATCGTGCTTGAAATGGCATTACGATAAATTTATCTTTTGTACATTAAAAAACATACCTTTTAATAACAATAGATCGAATTTCATCTTTTTTTACCCTTTAATTAAAACAAGTTTCAGTTTCTATTCAACAAAGTTGAATAAAAACAGTTAATTTTCAGTTCATTTTAAGTTTCTATATTGAACTTAGCTCAGAGTATACGCATACTCACAAGCAATCGATAGATCTAATTGTGGGAAGTGAACACGTGATGACGTCAGATATTGTAATAACATTTTCATACTATTTTTCATCAAAACGAACCAGATTGCTATAACTTATTCAAGAAGGTTTGAAATTTTCGGACAACGTCTGTCGGTATATATATATATATATATATATATATATATATATATATATATTGATATCGATTGTGTAAATGAAACTTCATTAAAAAATTCTATTCTCATTCAATCAAAATTAAATATTAAACTTTAGAAATTCATAAACAATCTATACATTACCTACTCAATAATCCCTATATTTCAGAAGAAGGAAAGTTTGTTACATTCAGATTTAATTCAGATGATAAAACACCAAAAGACTGATGAAACCTTGCAGTTATTCTAACAACAAGTGGAGCTCTAATTAACAGTTAATTGATGCGGAAATCCTGGTTTATAACTTTCAGCTTGATTACTGAAGTAAGAGGATAATTGCGAAGTTCTTCAATTTCTTGACAACAAGCATATCTCGGAATAAAATTCAGATGTATTATGTATTGATAAGTATTCATTAGGATATTTATTAGTTTAGTTCCAAATGATCTCACTGTTTGAAAATTCACTGAGCTTTCGATAATTAGGGAAATTAGCCGATTTCTAATGAAGAAATTTTATCTGAAGAATTCTTAATTTATATTCTCTTATTAAAGGATAGTAATCTACGATTATTTATGGATAAGAAACTATTATGTAATGTAAAATTTAATCATTGTCTTAGTTATATAGTGATAAATAGGGAAATTTTGTTAATTAAAGAAAACATTTATGCAAATACAATCTCTATTGTTCTCGTACTGTTATTGGCAGAAAATTAAATTACCGCAAAAATTTCTGATAGCAGTTATTTTTTAAAATATAAACGTTCATCAAATAAACTAAAATTAATAAAATATATTAAGCAAAATCTATAATGCATTTAGGAAAATATGATGACAATCATAAAAGTGACTATTTTTACATTCCCGAACTTCCGTAGTTAGGGAGAAATTTTACGTCATTGGAATGTTATGACAACATAGACAGGAACTATGGCAAATTCTAATGTTCAACCGTGAAATATCTTCCACAGAAAGTTGTTGTTGTGACTAATGGCACTTGCCTTGGACAAGTCCCCGCTGATACGATCAGCAGATTTTAAGCCTTAGAAATGCGTCTCCTAGGAACAAGAGTACGACTTAGCTACACATACACACATCACAGCCCTTTTTAGGGGGCGAACTAAATTCATGCAAATTCATTCACACATCTCAGACAATTTAGACCTGGAACAGAGAACGATCACCTCTGACCCAGTGCCCCCAGTGATATTTCTGTCGATATGGGCAACCACGAACAGATTTAACGAGCGTCAATCGCCACAAACTTCTTTTGGCCGGTGAGTTTCGAACCCGTAACCTAAGGAGTACGAGTTCAACGCTCAACCAACGAGGCCATCCCGGCCAGCAGAAAGTACATTACGTCATCAGTACTGAGGTACTGTTCCCACAGCATTTCTGCACCCAACATTACTTTACCCCATTCTGTTATATTTAAAGATCCAACCACCAAACCAGAGACATGTCATTCTAAAATTAGCTTTGCCCCAAATGAGTCGAGAGAAAAATATATTATAACTATTTCAGTATGCATATTATAATTCGAATTATTTATTTATCGAATTAAATATGAATTCCTTTAAAAAATTCATTAATTTTTCCATTTGAAAATCGTATTCAACCTTTAACAATTTTTTTCAATAAAATTGATAATCTTAAGATATTTCTCCACCTCATCTTTTATTATAGCCGGGATGCTGAATAATTTGACTAACACGATGATAACATGGGTGCCTGGTTGCAAAAAGCGGCGTAATTGGCGTATACAATTTTTTTTCTCGCAATAGAAATACTTTCATCTTCAAAAATGTGACTAATGCGATTATCTTATCAATGTTTGTTTAATAGAGGCATCACCTTGCTTACTATCAAATAACTAATCATTCTTCCATTGCTGAATCATGTCTAGGCTTAAAATAACACAACTTAAACACGAGGACAAATCAAAAAGTTTTTGCGTCTATTTTTTATTTGCTAAAAACAGGTACATACAGATATTTATAAATATACGTAGTGTACTATGTGCCTTGCATCATTTCTCCACATAGTTCCCACACTGGTTCAGACATTTATCCCATCGCAGCAATAAATTAGAGATCCCACTGGAGTAGGATTCTTCCGGCTGCATGTGGAACCACCGTCGGAACGCGTTCTTGGCTTATTCGTCCAGCCAGAAACTTCTTCAGGGGAATGAAAACATGAAAATCACTAGGGGCAAGGTCTGGACAGTAAGGTGGTGTGCCAGATTCTCCTAGTGAACTATCATTTTCATGCAAATTTTCAACACCTTTTTGACACTCACGATACCACCATTGAAAACTTCTCAAAGAGAGACACTTTTCCCCGTACGTGGGGTGCATTCCTCTGTGAATTGCTATGGGCATTTGTCCCTGGCTCCATAGGAAACGAATAACACTTCGCTGCTCATCCTTCTTACACGGCACATTCTTTATTCATTATGATGGCCATTTGTGAGAGTTCTAGTTTTGCAAATTGTTGGTCTGTACGAAAATAATTTAGAATAGAATGTGAAATTATATCACAATAGTAATTGTTTGTTTTAGTGAGCATAATATTAAAGACTCTGCAGATTCTCATTTCAGTTAACTCTTTGTGCACTAATTAAATGTCTAGTGTCTAGACCGCCATATAAATCCAACATACTATGTCTACTTTCTCAGATGGAATGGCTTCCATGAAATATTCAGTGTATTAAGAAAACAGTGCTTTCTGCCTTTCATTACTGAAAAGTCTAATATATAAAATATTTCCCATGGGATATTTTGCAAGTTAACGCTGAAAGTATTGAGTAATTGTATTGATAAAATATTGATAATGCGTAATTGTATTGTGCTTTGAGTAATTGTATTGATAAAATATTGATCTTGAAATTGTATTGTGTTTTGAGTAATTTTACTGAGAAAATATTAGTCTTTGTAATTGTATTGTGTTTGGAGTAATTTTACTGAGAAAATATTAATCTTCGTAATTGTATTGTATTTTGAGTAAATGTATCGATAAAATATTGATCTTTTATTATTATTTGATTAATTACTCTCGCGTATGAATATGATTTTATCTAGAATAATTCTAAGCTGAATAATAAAGAAAGGGAAATCTTCGATCGCCAATTTCAAGCTGTCATGCAAAAACATTATTTTTAAGTCATTATTTACATTAATTCATTTAAGTCATTAACCAGTTTAAAGTGGTTTGAAACAATCACGAGACTTCTCTATTGGTCTCTCTTTCTATAATATATATATAATGATAATTTTTTTAAACTTTCATTTACGATTTTTATAGCTGGCAAACAAAGTTTTGGAGCTCAACCGACTTTTAGATAAAATAACAGCTATTATGTCATAGTTCTGGGCCAACCTTTTAAAAACACATCTGTTTACAAAGAAGCATACATAATAATATTTAAATACTGATAAAAGCAGGTAAAAAGATTTGTTCAACCGATAATTTCCGACTGTCCATAATCTTTATTGCTTTCTCGTAAATTTGAGAGCTATCAACACCTCCTAAGCGAAACATCATGCTCTCACATGATAATAAAAAGCATTTAAATAACACAATATCTTCTATTAAGCTTTCATAAAAGATTCCCATACATTAATCCTTGGACATGACTTGCTTACATCGTTTATAAGGAAATGTATACTTATCTGCATCTAAAAATTCATTCTTGTTGTTATTGATGAAAGACTCAATAGCTGTATCTAATATTTCTTTATTGCTTTTGATTGAAGTCTAAATTTAATTTAAAATGCATGAATAGTTAAAAGTGGAACATTAATTCGTTATTAAACTTTTCTGAAGATAAAAGCAGTTGGACTTAATATCTTCAGTTTTCTTCTCCCTATGCATGAAAAATTTACTTAACCATGTCTGAAATGCCGATCAGATTAGAGGGAACAGTACCTTATATCGTGTTCTTTTAAAAGATTTTCAAACAATCTGTATGCCATGATCATTGCATACGCGTTTAATCTGTATGCCATGATCATTGCATATGCGTTCAATCTATATGCCATGATCATTGCATACGCATTTAATCTATATACCATGATCATGGCACGTGTGTTCAATTTATATGCCATGATCATTATATATTCGCTCAATCTATATGCCATGATCATTACATATTCGCTCAATCTATATGCCATGATCATTGCATATTCGCTCAATCTATATGCCATGATCATTACATATTCGCTCAATCTATATGCCATGATCATTGCATTCACGTTCAATCTATATGCCATGATCATTGCAAACGCATTCAATCTATATGCCATGATCATTGCGTACGTGTTTAATCTATATGCCATGAACATTGCAAACG
>JAOUZG010005720.1:1854718-1880860 GCA_026289955.1 Argiope argentata | reverse complement strand
GATCATTGCGTACGTGTTTAATCTATATGCCATGAACATTGCAAACGCGTTCAATCTATATGCCATGATCATTGCATACGCGTTCAATCTATATGCCATGATCATTGCATATGTGTTCAATCTATATGCCGTGATCATTGCATACGCGTTCAATCTATATGCCATGATCATTGCAAACGCGTTCAATCTATATGCCATGATCATTGCATATGTGTTCAATCTATATGCCGTGATCATTGCGTACGCGTTTAATCTATATGCCATGAACATTGCAAACGCGTTCAATCTATATGCCATGATCATTACATACGTGTTCAATCTATATGTCATGATTATTGCATACGCTTTCATTGAAAAATTTTTAAAGCTCATGTGAATGTCTGATCGTCCAAATTTAAATGTGGAAAAACTTAATAATGTATTGGCATTATTAAGTTTAAAACTTAACAATGTATTGGCATGAGAGATAAACTTGCCTTAATAGTTTTCTTGGAAAATATTGTAAACGTCTTTCTGCAGATTGATTTTGAATGGAGTTTAAAAGTTACTATTTTTTCGGCCGCTGTTAAGTGCACTTGGTAACTAATTAAAATAGCACATAATCCAACATTAAAAAACAGCAAAGAAATTGGAATTGACAATTTGGCTAGTAGTCTTTACATGCTTTGTAGTTATAGTTTGAAAGGAAAATCACTAATTTCTTTAGAAACAAATTAACAACAATAGGCAAAGAAAATAAACCATTACATGTTTAAATATTTTTGTACAAATGAAATTAGAATTAGTAAATAATGAATGATGATGTATAAAATTTTATCAACAGTCATGCATTTTCTTATAAATCACAAACCTATCGAAATTACCTTTATTTTCCCTACTGTTATTAGTTAAGTTTAAATTTATGCCATCATTTTTTACAAAGGTTGATCAGGATGATGCAATTTTATTGACAATTTTTGTATATTGTCAATAAAACTGCATTTTGTAAAATATAGCAATTTTGAAAACTCCCGAAAAATATTTAAACTGAACAGGGAATGGTAATTGTTTCCTTATATGCAAATGATTCATGCTCATTTCGTGATGCGATGATCAATACATTTTCATGATCTGGATATCGTTTTAAATCTTATTCAAATTATTTTTCTGTAATATGACATAATTTTCAAACAAATGTTTGATAAATATGGCAATGAGGGTTTACATTTATTTCTTGTTTTTTGCTACACTATCTGACCAAAAGTATCTGGACACCCATTGGTATGGACTTGGAGTATGCTGAGGCACATATTAATTTGATATTGGTCCTCCTTTTACAATGTTTGCCTACTTCAAAATTAATTAATTAATTAATTAAAATCAAAATGACCCTTATAATTGTATATACTTCTTTAATTTTTGCTTCTTTAAAATGAATATTGTAATTGAATTTACACCGTCATCCATTTATATTATTTTTCTGAAATATATATTCTTATTCTTTCTCGATTGTTATATAGTATTTTCAGCAACTTTTCGCCATTTAATTGAAAATTTAATTTAAATATTTTTATATATTTACTGTCTTATCCGTTGACAAAATTAAGAAATCTACTGAAATATTGAATCGTTATGTATAAATTAATTAATTAATAAAAAATTTCAAAAAGTATATCTTTTTTTAAAAAAAATTATTATATTTTTTTTATTTTAATTATATTATTAATTAAAAATTTAATTTAATTTTTATTTTTTATTCTGAGTTCAGGAAAACAGTACATGTAAAATCACAATTATAATTGTTAAATATTAATATTTAAAAATGTTTATTACATATATATATTTAAATATTTATTACAATTTAAAGATATTTATTACAGCTATTTTAAGACTAAAACATTTTTTAATCATTTTCACAATTGCTTATTACTGGAAAAATGTTAAACTTACATTACATAAGCAAAAAGTATTATCTTGACAATTACGAGATTATTAAGAAAAGCAACAATGAAACAGGACCTTCTAAATAATTCATTTCCTATTTAAATAGTACGACTGAAATAAATCACCGCACGTGGTAACCATTACAAAGCAAAACTGGAAACAAAACTCATTAGTCAGAATTTTGAAAAAAGAAGAAAAAAATGAACAGTTTTGCTTCTCTTCTTTTTTTTTCACAAGAGGATCTGTTAACTACCGAATTACTCCCGTTTTAGCCAGCTTTTTAAAATGCCAATTAAGTCCATCATTAAAACTTAAAATATTCTCACACGCTAATTAGAAAAAAAAAGAATGGATTATTGCCACTCTACCTTGTAGTTAAAGAAAAAATACGCAAAATATCATTCACACTCTCACTTTAGTAAAATTGTAAGGGAATAAAAAATGACGATAATAAAAAAAGTGATATGATTTACTATTATTTTTTTCAGTCAAGGAATTAAATGTGAAGAAACTATGCATTTGAGATTTACAAAACTGCCTTTTGTTCTAGCGTATTTCTTTTTTATGGAAGAAACGATAATTGATCTTAACATATAACGCAAAGTATTTTCAGAATATTTTTGTCGTTCTCTGATTATTTTTAAGCTTATAAATATGATTCAATTGTGTTTTTATTGAATAGATTGTAACAATTTTTAAATATTTCTCAATGATGATTTTTTTTGTTTTATGTATGTGTTCTGATTGTGCTTTATATCCTCAATATCTTAATTTAAATTGTTCACCTAAAACCTAAGAATTATTTGTTTTTGTTTTGATTTAGCTTGTGCTGTATGGCAACACATAGTTTAAAAAGTGTAATTTATTTCAAATTTTGATTGTCCGCTAATAAAGAGCTGTGATATGGAAACAATGAAGAGAATTAAAATGAAGAGCAATTAATACATTTTTTTCGTGAATGTATCTCTCTTTTCGAGATCTTTTGATCATTTGAGTAAATTACATTTGGAAAGGTGTCAGCAGAGATAATTTTTACTACTGTTAATTACAGAGATATAGTGTTTAGAAATTCAATTCAAATGCAAGGAACAAATTAATTCGCTAAATCTAAAATTGAATCTGGATCTTTCATTAAACAATTAATTAATTAATAGCATAATTATTCTACTAAGTGATTAGGTAAAAACATATTCGTCTAGCTAAAAAAACATCAATAAATGTTTAAAACAAGCAGCAATTATTTTAGTATTTTTAGTAGTACAATATATTACTAAAAAATCATTAATTTCGAATTTTATACATTTTTTTGAGACTATCCTATTTAGTAAGATATTTATTTTTGGATAAACAATTTAAAGAAGTAATTTGCAGTGATTATTGGTGAAGTATTATCAAGGTATTAATCTATAGATTTTGTTATATAAGTTATTCAGTATCAGACTTGAATATAAAGATAAGCCTGATTAGGACATTTTTTTTCAAGGATGGCTTCTTAGATGGTCTAAAATCATCGAAAATCCATTTTAAAGATCTGAAATTAAAAAAAGGTTCTTCTGTGTAAGGCGTGAAAGAACAACTTGCTTATGAGAAGTTGTCCAACCGAAATTGTACGAAGTTATCAGAGTCAATGTTTTCAATGTTACCAAAGTCCTCCATTTATTAACATTTCCAGATTGAACTTAATTACTTAATTTTGCTATGTACTACCATAGTATTTATTTATTTGTAATCGACTCGCAGTTATAAAATCTCAAAACGATACACTAGGATAACTTAGTGATTTCAAAATAAAGTAAAGAAAGAAAGTTTGTGTAATAAATTATTTTTCTTTTCCAAATTGGTTCAGAAATCCATTTGAGTTAAAGAAAATTTATACATAAAATGAAGAAAAAGTTGCAGATTTTCTTTAGGAATTATTATCATAATATATAACATTTATGTTTTTAAAATAATAAACTCTAATTGTGTAATTCATAAAGATTTAAACGACGAATTTACGAATGAAACATGGCATGATATTTCATTCAAAGGGCAGAAGTAATTATTAATTATCAAATGTAGAAATACTTTATCTGTCATACACTTCAATAAGTTTAGCATCTACCGGAAAAAAGATGTTATATTGATTAGTCACTTCAGAATCACTCATAAACATTTACTCTGTTCAGAATCACCTTTTCTTTAGCTACGTTGGTAATGCATTCTTTCGATAAAACGCATCTTAACGGAATGACCAAATTTCAGTATTTGCCCACGCAGCCATTTAAATAAGAATATTACCTTAACAACTTAACTGTTTTATTTTCTTTACTATCTAATAAGATGACACCTTCTATTTTGGGAATATTTTCTTATTTCGATTCAAATGGAAATCCATTGAATACATGACTTATATATGTATTTGAAGTAATTTTCATATTGAATTATAATCATTATGGATGGTTTATTTTTAGCTTATAGCAATCAAAACTCAATAAATTAATGCACATACGGCATCTTGGCAAAACTGTTAAGGGGTTAATAGAATTGATGAGAGAAAATGCTATAGAAACCTCTTTCTCTTTCTTAAAAATATAGGTATTGACAAAACCTATTTTAACCCTTTTTAGCATATCAGTCATTGGAATTAAAACGCCATTAAAATTTTTGATGCAATTTATTGTTTATTTCCTTTGAAAATTGAATTTGTTTCATTACCTCATGTTTGGCTTACCATAATCAAATGCAGCTTTTGTACCAGAAAACACAACTATATCAACAGACCAAGAATTCTTTAATATTATTTTAAAGTGATATTCTATATTTCTCCATAAATATACTGTTAATCATCGTTACTTTTCGTTATTGTCCAATGTTAAGTTCTTAGCATTACCTATACTTATTATAAAGGAAGTCTCTTGAAAGCGTCTGTATGTTTGTACCACAAAAACTCGTGAGATAGTCAACGGATTTCGGAGATATTTATATTATTTTGTACAGCATTTATTGGGGAAGAATTTATTACATTAAAATTATATCAAAATAAAAAAACGAGGTTTTATAATTGCGATTTTATTTTATCTGTGCATGTGCGAAAACCGCAAATTGCATCTGTTCAAATAGCAAGAGCTGTGGTATGCACATTCGATGCATTTCTTTGTTTACGTTTGATTTTTGACAGCAATTCAAATCTCAGTATGCCGAAAAGAAAGAAATCCGATCTTAATATATACATTTTTAATGTTTGTTTGGTGTTAGTTAACATACCCCTGTCATATCAGGTGGAGGCTATACTTAATTTAAAGCTAATTTTTGTTCTTGGATGCTATGCGACGCCGTGCGGTATTGACAATATTAAATAAAATTATAAGTTTTAAAAGTATCAATCTAAATCTATTATTTAAAATAAAATGATCCTAATTCAATGTCTTGAATCATGAACGTAACTTTATCCAATATCGAAGTTCATTTCGGAGGCGCCATTTTATCCACAAATTTTCAATCTCAAATCTCCGGTGATCTGTTAATGGTTTCTAAATCCATCACTTACCGGAAAGCCCTAAAATGTCTCTCATCACTGAATAAGTGCCTAAAGTTAAAGGATTCCATGCATTATTCAAAGGCCTGACTCTTCATCCTGGGATTAATCCTTAGAATCTGATTTAAATATCGGGTTGTACGTTCTGTGATCAGCAAGTCGAAGCTGTTCGTGAGATTACGCGTGCATTTTTATTATTCATTTTCTACTATTGCATTCTTTTTGAGCTCTGATCTGCTTCCACATTGCTTTGTTTCTATACTTCTGAAGAATTAAATATGCGTATTAGTTTCAACACTTTAGAGGTGTATTCATGGTGTATCATATATGCATCATCAGAGGTCATCTCCCACTACGGGGCGTTCCACCCACACATTTCAGGAAATCGAACTCATGAAACTGTGATGCATTATGCATTCTAGACTGGAACATTTTTTAAACACCACTAGATGGCTCCTTGTGTTTATTATTTTTGAAATAAATATATTGTAGTTTTGGTATCCGGACCTTCAGTTTAGCTCATATTCAGAGTTTGGTGCTTCATTCATCGGCTATGAAGGGTGTAGAGGGAGGTAAGAATAATGTAAATAAACAGATCTGGACTGTATAACGTACCACTTGATAGAATGCTTAAGAAATTACACTGAATGCCGTTTTACAAGGATCTGTAAGAAGTCCTAAAACATCTCAGATCTCGCTCCCTATTCTTCTCTCCTTTTATTTGTTATTGATGTGTAAAGTCTAATTCCAACGGCCATGCATTTCCCAGTTTTACCCTTCTTGCGGTTTCTTGGAGTCGTTTTATGTCCCAAGTTGCACAACCTACTGCACAATATTGTATAATATTGTGAGATATTATGATATTAAACATTATTCTATAATGTAAAACAATATACGAATATTGATCAATGGCATACAATATTGTAAAATATTTGTATTAAAAGGGGACTAGGCCCTTCACTGACAATTTGCGAGAAAAAATTCGGATCGCGTCCACAGGCATCAAAGGATCCCAAGAAACCGGAAGAGGCGTAAAATGGGGGAACGCGTGGTTCGCCTGAAGATCCGAAGGTCTTTGAAACTAAGTGTAACAGTAACTAGTATTTTTGTGTCTCGCCATCGGTTCTGGTTATTTTGATTATATTTCGGATACATTTCACGTACTTCTCTTTTTATTAAAGAAAATTTTGGTTTCGATTTATTATGGCAAGAAAACCCGTTTTACGCAGGAAAAAGTTTTTGGAAATATGAAGGAACTCATAATCTAAAAAGATATAAAAATGACGACGTTGAAGTTAAACTTTATATTTTAGGGGTGGATTTGTTTTCCAAAGTTGGGCTTAAAGATGCAAAGCTCCCGTTCTGTAGGATGATTCCTTTTGTGTAGGCTCCGTCCTGAGCATGCGTCTATGATAGAAGGCCTCTTGTGCTGAAAAGGTTAAGAAAGAGCTTTAAGCAACTTTAATGCACGAGTTGAATTCAAAATTATAATTGCATTATTCTGATAAAACATTATATAATATACATAAATAGTTCTCTTTTTGAGTCAGATAAATTTAAATGATTACATACCAATAGAAAAAGTGAGCAAATATTGCAATACGAAAACATGATCCTCAAAGAATTGGCCATTTCCATTCTGAAGAAATATTCTTATGATGGAAAAACCTATATATCTGCTCTCATAAAGAGGACTGACAACATATCCTTTGTTTAAAACATTACTTTAAAGCGAGATTACTACAAGTTTATATGCAGTTATCTCATTCGAGATTATCCAGGAGATTAAAAAAATATCCAGTGATAAAGATATTTTTGAAAAAGCTTAAATTGCATTTTTAAGTTAAAGAATGATTTTTCTGAGAGCCCTTGGAGCTCAAAAAAATAACATTTTTTTCTTTGAAAAGTAGTGAAAACAAAATTTAATTTAATGGAAAAATGAAAAACGTAGTTTTGAATTTGAAAGTTTTCATGAAAAAAAAATTTATGATTAATTAAAAATATCAATTCCTTTATAAAAGATGAATGTAATTTTAAAATCTCCAGAACTTTTTTAAGATTAAAAAATTTATTACATCTTTATATTTTTATTACATTTACAATACCTGGAACTTACTAAGCTATAAAAACTTCATACTTAAAAGCAACTTCTTTAACTATATTTGTTACAAACGATTCATTTTCATTGCACCGAGCTACTTCTTTAGTTTCTTCGCATCAAGCTGTTTCATGAGCTTAAATAATTTCGGAAATCCTAACTAGCCCTTTGAATTTAAAAAGTCTTCATAATGCTAAGTAGCCACATTAGCTTCAGAATGAAAATTAACTACATTTATATTCAGAATACAAATAAGCTATATTAACTCCAGAATGCAAATTAACTACATTAGCTTCATAATACTGTATAGACATAATAGCTTCATAATACAAGCCAATTTCCAAGCTAAAAAATATTCATCGAATCTTTGGCTGAATGGCGTTTTACAAGGAGCTGTAAGAAGTTCTGAAAAAATATATTAAAAATCGGTACTAGAGACTGTTTTATATTATTTAGAAACAATTACTTCTTAATGAATAAATATATTAAAAAATAGCAATTTCAAAGTTTTAAAGGATTTTTTTCAGTTATATAAATAGTTATTTAATTAGCTTCTTAATTCTAAACAGCTTCTTAAGATTAATTAATTTCATAATGCTAAGTAGCTTCAAAAGATTAAATAGTTTAAGAATGCTAAGCAGCGTCATAAGATTAAATAATTTCAGAATGCTAAGCAGCTTCATAAGTTCAAATAATTTCAGAATGATAGGCAGCTCATTAGATTTCAAAAGTTTCACAATGCTAAGCAACCGTTACTGTAGAATGCTATTCAACTCAATACATAAACTTCATAATATGAAACATATTTTCCGGATAAAAAATATTCATCTATTTCTTAGTTATATGGAGTTTTGTAATGAATTACAAGGAGTTCTGAAAACATATTACCCAATGCTAAAAATTGCTTTGGTAACCTTAAAATATTACTTACTGACTAATAAATGCTACTAATAAGTGTACAATTGCGCACTATTACCAACGCAGAAATCTGTCACAAAATAAAGCTAACATAGCTAACAAATTTCAGAGGGTTCAGCAATTTGAAAATCTTACCCTAAATGCTAAACTTTATCATTATAAGATGAAAGTTTCATGTCTTCGACTTCACTTCTTTCAGATTTGATCGAATTAATTAAAATAAAATATTATATTATTGTTTTGATGCTGATTTTTATTCTAAAAGTAGTTTCAGAAGTTGTAAAATTCATGAATAAATGTTTGATTTCAATAATTAATAATAATAAAAAAATTCTGACGAAATTGCAGATTTTAGCTTAAAAGAATTAAATGCAGTTTCTTTATACACAATATAAATAAAAAGAATTAATAAAGTTCTTATAGACAGATTTACGTTACATTTTACTGAAAATACAAATACTTTGAGTTCCTATATTACAGAAATCAAAACATTACAATTCCTATAATGATAATTACATAAAATAATTTTACTTTTCATAAATTAAAACAATTTAAATAAAAAGAACGTTTCTGCATATTTATCGAAGTATATTATTTAAGTTATATTCTGGAAAGTAAAATCCAAGTTAAAATGTGTACATTTATGTTGTAGAGAACGTCTTATTCTTTTTATGCCATATTGAAATTCAATATAATTTTCATTGCTATAAAATGATAATTATACAAATATATTATTCTAATATAGTATTTTCAAATACTTTGCTTTAAAATGGTATTTATTTCTTTGTTTTTTACCAGAAAATAATGTTCAAATTTAAATAATTCACACTACATAGCAGTGAGAAAGTCATAGCATTCGGAATATATATATACTTTCCTCTATAACATTTTTATTTCCATGTATTCTAATAAACTTCATCAAATTCTTTATACATTTCTAAGAATGACTAAAATGATACCATCAGATGAAGTTCATACTAATTTATTTTAAATCAAACAAAAATCACATTATGGCTGCTTTTTTTCATTGGCTTTTGAATTTTATTCAAACAATTTTGAAAATTAATTTGATATATGGAATGAGCAATACAATGAGTTCAATATATTATTTTCCAAAATTTAAATTTGAGTACATTTAAAGAAAAATAATATGACCAATTAAAACATTTTGCTTATTTATTTTTTTAAATTTTAGGAGATTTAAGATTTTAAGTAATTTTAAAATTAGCATACTGAAGCTTTCAAGAGTTTAACTAACTCAAGCATAGGGTTAATATATGTATTTAAATAAAAACTGAACTTATCGATATTAAGTTCAAATGCATTCAAACATAAATATTAATATATTGCTTTTGTCGGTTGAAAAAAAAATGGAAATAATTATGTTCAGAAAACTAATTTTTCAATTTCGAATGTAAATAATTTCAAAATATACATTCCTTTATAATATTAATTAGATAGATTCCAAGCTTTAAAAATGATCTTTTAATTAAATTTTATCTTTGAAATGAATTTTATTCGAAATTAAAGTTTTACAAATGTGGTTTTCAAAGTTGATTTGCAAATTTCGTTAGGATCAATATCTGTTGAATTTACATTTACTATTATATTCCTTCATTTAAAATTCCGATCGGCAAGAAAAAAAATATTTTTTTTTTCACGGAAGACATTTTTTATGAATAGATGCTGTAAATCGTATCATCAAGGAGATCCAATATTGACATCTCGGTTCAGTAGTCACACACAAGCAGGGTTTTCTAATATATGAGAAGTTTCATTTGATCCAAGAATTCCTTTCCAAAGAAAATTATCCCGCCCGAAATTACTCGTGGGATATAAGATATTTTCAGCGAAAAAAGAGTTAATTTTCTTCTGAGATGCAACTGATCGTTTTTTATTAAATTTATTCCATTTTGACAGCGTGTTTCAAATTAGATCGAAGCGTCTTATGCTAATTTAAGGGGGTCTGGGGTTATTCGATTTAAATGGGAGGGACAAATTTATTTTTCCAAGGAAATTCCATTTACACAGTCGATATATGAAAAAAAAATTTAAAGAAATAGGTGATTTAAAAATAAATTATTAACATCGTATTTATAAGTATAATTGAGTAACTATTCAATTTAAGATAATGAGGAAAAAAATAAAGAAATAAAATAAGAGATTAAGGGTAATAGTTTATAAAATAAACAAAAAATGGTTGAAAACATTTTTACCATTTTGAAGCAATAAATATGCTTATATTCAATTAAAATAGTGTTAGAAAATATATTGTTAAATAAAATAAATATTTAATGAGCCTATGTAAAAAATAATTTTAATATCTTCTCACAAAATAATAATGTAATTAAATTTAAATATTTTTGAAATGTTTTGGATGTTTTTATTTTTGAAGAAATCTAAAAGAATTGATAATAAACATTTTCCTTAACACTTAGTATAAAATAGAAGGGCATTTTATATTTTAATGTTTTTAAATAGTTAAAAATCAATTTTATTTCAGAAAAACTTAAAATTTATATGAAAATTGTATAAGTTTACAGAAAAATTTCTCTAAAAATTAATATTTCATTGGAATTACAAAAATCATAGACAGTTTTTTTCAAAAAATGTCTTAAGGTAATAAAGAAAAATAACATTTTTTAATAAGTAAGAATAATTAACTATTTTCAAATATTGAAAAATATTATATATCTTTTAATTTTTTTTTTAAAAATGATACATTTGTTTTAAAATTTTCTTAAGAAATTTGCCATATTTATATTTCTATTCATATGTATAAAAAAACTTCTTAATCCTAATTGAAGGGTTCATAAAAGTGCCTGTTAGAGTCAACTTTACCTTTACATTTGAGTCAACAAATAATCATTTCATTCCAATGTATATTTAAGATATTATTCTTTAAAATTTGTTAGAATTTTAAAAAAATGTGAGAGAATTATATAAAAAAATATCATTATGCCTGAACTTGATGTTGTTCTTGGGATGAGGGTTTGGGCGGTAACAAAAATCCGTAGGCTAAAAATAAAAAAAATATGTATATTATATCAAAACGCATCTCAAAAAATCAGCTTTTGATAACGTGTTGCCAGCGCATTAAAATAGCTCTGATTTTTTTTAAAAAATTAGTTAATGACGACAGCAAATAAAATCTAGAAAAATAGCATTTTGAGCACCTGATTATATGAAATGAAATAAATAGGAACTGTGATATATTTTTTGAACATTATAGACAAAGTTTTTTGGATCGTTTGCAATATTAAAACCACTCATTGAATGAAAAACTTAAAATGAATAAAAATATATCTTAACTTGCACGAGCACGTGGTGCTTCAATGAGGGTTTTGGGGTCAACAAAATTGAGTGGGCTATGAATTGAAATTTTAAATTTCAACTTTCTCAAAAATAGGCCTTAGAAGTCTCAAAAATATTGATTTATGGTTGAAATTTTCGAAATAAAGACCTTTTTAATCTCCAATTTACCAATTTTTGTTGAGATGGTTTTTTCAGATTTTTTTAAAATTATGAAAGCTTTCCTCAAACTTGAATAATTTTTTTTAAAAAATGAAATATTTTAAATTATTTGATTAATCCATACTTTTTATATTGAGGTGCTTTCTTCAAACATTAATAAAAATCTATTTAAAAGTAGATTAAATTGTTTAATTAAGTCAAACGTTTTCAATAATTGGTCATTCAAGAAATTATGTTGTGACATGATACATTGAAATTTATTGATGTTGTTTTGGGGATGATCACGTGATTATATGAAATGAAATGAATTCTTTTCGGGATGAGGGTTTTAGCGTCAGCAAAAATCCATAAGCGAAAAATAAAAATTTTATTATCTAAATAAGCAACTCGAAAAAATCAGCTTTTAATAATCATTGCATTTAAAAAAGCTCAGATTTTAAAAAAAGTTAATTACTACGGCAAATAAAACCTAGAAAAATATCATTTTGAGCACGTGATCATATGAAATGAAATAAATAGGAAATTTGATATTTTTTAAAACAGTAAATGCAGGACAAAGTTGTTTTTGATCGTTTGCAATATTAAAGTTACTAATTCAATGAAACAATTAAAATGAATAAAAATATTATGTAACTTCCCCTAGCACGTGGTGCTTGGCTGTTCAAGAAATAATGTTTTGACATGATTCATTGAAATATGCATAGCAGATTTCATTTTAATAGTTTTTGAGTATTATTTCTTTAATAAGAATAAGAATAAAAGTACTCTGAAATTGTATATTTTAATATCAGTTTTATTTTAGAAAGTGACTCTCTTGAATCATTTTTTAAAAGAAGCGTATTAAATTTTCCACTTAATTTTTACTTATGAGCATTCATTTATACAATAAAATATACAATAATATATCTTTACATCTAAGCATTCATTTTATTATTTGTTTACTTTCAAGATCTGTTTACTTTTATGTTTATCATAAAATATTCAAATGCAATTTTTCCTAAATACTTGGTTGGGTTTTTACAGTATATTAGTTGCCTTTGATGACTAGTTGATTCGTTGGGGATTTGTTTTTGTTTCAGTTGAATTGTTAAGATATAATTTTATATCCGCAAATACCTCAGGCTATCCCGAGCTTTTCCCTATAACCGTTATAGGACGTTCTCTAGCCTGATTAATTTAATGGAAAAAATTCGAGAAAGGTTTGATGAGATCACACTTTTTTTCTTATTTCAGATGATTAAAGTTTTGATTTGGAAATACTAAAGGGGTTAATTCTTAAGATCATTTAAGATACTGCATGAAAATAATCAATCAATTTATCTTGCAACTTTATCCAATAACTAAAAAATAACACAGGAAACGATCGATCTATAAACTGATGATTAATTAATCGCTTTTTACGTTAACAGAGAAAAACATTTGTATTTAAACTTTTATAAAAAAAAATACATTTACATGGATTGAGGAAAATTACGCCTGATATGATTGGCAAAAGCGCTTCTTAACTGTATTTGTAGGACTAGTTATGCAAACAAAGCAATAAAGGACAATGTTTATTAATTTAAATAACAAAAACAGGTACTAACATATTAAACCGTCCAATTTTTTGCCAAATTCGAGGTTATCGCCAATGAGTTGCTAAACCCTCAATTATGGCAATCCGGCAATAGTGTAATCCGTTGATCTTTATCGCTCAATTTAAATCCGTCTCCAATGAGTTATTAAATCGTTGGCGAAGACAGTATAATAAGTTAGTACCGAAATATCATAGAAATGTTTTGAGAAAAGTTTTCATATTTAAGCGAATAAATTACAAATTGCAACTTCTGAGAATCTTTCATTCTGAGTTCTGAGCTAATATATTGAATTTAATGGCAAAAATGCGACAAGTGCTTTCGTTGAAAACTTATTTTTAAAAGTATTTTTGGACAATGTAAAACGTTCTATAAAATAATTTTATCCTCAAATAGTTGAATCAAAATTTATTCCACTTACTCAATTTTTTGTAATGTTTAGAAATGATTCTTAGTTCTATTATACCTTGCAATTAAAAAAAATCCCAGTTATTCCGGCAATCGGGAAAAGGTGTAATCCGTTGATCTTTATCGCCAAATTTAAATCCTTCGCCAAAAAATTACTAAACCATTGGCTATCGTTGGTGAAGACAGTATAATACGTAAGTATCCAAAATCAAAATCACAGAATAAAAGAAATAAGATTATATATTTTGTTTTAAAAATTCTATTGTACGTAGAATTGAAATTGGGTCGTTTAGGGCTCCAAGAATGGCAGAAAAGTTATTCGATAGAAATGTTTACTGATTGAAATCCGAAATCCATAAAATGGTATTTGTGCCCTAATTGCTAAACTACGCTCAATTGTGCTTCTACAAAAGAATTTGGGGAGCATGGTTCGTTAAACTTAAAAACTTGACTGGATGAGTTAAATGCCTGGAAAGTCGTTTCATTTTCATTACGCCAGAAGGTTTTTATCTATGAAAAATTTGGACGTGTTCCAATGTAGTGTAGATTCTCTCCAGTATATTCGTAATGATAACGTATACCACTCAATGAAAGAGTTAAAGAGTTACATTATTTTTATAATATAGAGGTTAACCTAGGATAATTGTAACGAGTTTTGGAAAAAAAAGCTTATATATTTTTAATTTTATTTAGTATTTTATCGTAATAATTACTTTTTTCGCTGGACTATGAATTAATAATATGTAATAAAAGACATTCAAAATGTTGTTTTCTTTAGCACCATGAACTTTTAAAATCGTAACGGTTTCTACTGTTTTTCCAGATATTAATAGAGTTATTGAAGACGTAGAGTAAGTTCAAACAATAAATCAGAAATAATTAAAATTATTTTATCATTATTTTAGCATATTTAAATGCAAAAGATATTTGGTAATTATGAACTGTTAGCATAATCATTAAACATACCAGATTCTCTGACCCACAACGAAGGCACACGGATTTAAACCATGAAACTGAATGATCGGACAGCCGCAGCAGCAACACTGGTGTAAAATTCGTTTGGGTCTTAACGGCCATCACCGGTCACGGTACAAGCCTTCCAGTATGGAAATACGTCCCGCCATCAATGGGTGGGACCCTTTTCCACCTATAAGTATACCCTTCAGGGTGGTGAGATTCAACCACCATTCCGGGAGTATCTCATCTTCATTACGAGGTGCCCCCCGTAGGGGATTTAGTATAATAATAAAAATATCATCTAATAATTTAGATTAAAATATATAAAAAAATACATACAAGTATTAAAAATACACGTAAAAGCTAAATCAGATTCAAATACGGTCAAGTTATATCAGATTCGCAAATAATGTTCAAAAATGGTACATTGCTATCTGTTGCACACATTTTGTATTTAGATTTTACAAATTAAACATTAAAATCAACATTAAATTAAATTGAAAATAGAATTAACATTACATTAAATTGAAAATTGAATTAACATTAAGTTAAATTGAAAATTAAATATTGAAATGAACATTAACATTAAATTCTCAAATTAATCCCTTATGAGAATTACAAGGATTTTGCAAATTAATCCCTTATGAGAATAACAAAAAAATTTCAAATTAAACATTAAACATCCCTTATGAGAATTACGAGTCACTATGTTGTATTTTTGATGTCTTGACTTTGAAACAAGAATGCCTATCATTCCAGACCCAGTTTCGCCAAGTGCTGCTTCTAAATTGGTTTGGCATACGCTAGATGCATCGGAGTAAACGTTCTACAATTGGTTTGGCGAAGAAAACTTAAAATTTCGGATGCCAAATCAGACGCCATTCTCGTCATATAAATGGTATTCACATTTAATTGGTCTTCTTAAAAATAACCAAACGTTTGCTTCTAAATTGAATGTTAATGTAATATGATATATTATGGTCAGAATTACAACAAACACATCTTTTACAAGAATCTGTATATTCATTTAAAAATATTTTTCTATGTTTTTCTATATTACCTATGTTTTTCTCTTTTGAACCTCTTTATAAAGAAGAAATATTGCTTTTATTATTTAGTAGGTCTTTTGTTAGAGTGTGTGATCATCTGACAGTGCATGCTTATTTATGTATCAGATGGTTGAACTACTTGAGTAAAATGGAAAGAAATATAAATATCGAAATTTGTAGTTAGTTAAACTTGGCTCTAATATTTTTTTATAATGGGTCCCCTTCCATAGTATCGGAAATTTTTATTGATTGATAAAAAATATATTGCGATAGTAAAAAAAAAGTTTTTAAATTGAATACTTATATAAAAATATCTAAATAAATAAAAATATTTCTAAAATTAGAAATTAATTAATCTGAAATTAAATTCTGCGAAATGTTTTTCCCTATATACTAGCTAACAGAATACCGTATTATAAAATAAAGAAACGAAAATGATATGAAATGAAATAAAATATTATTTTATACTTTTATTCTTCTTCTTGATAATGTTATTTTTTTTTTGACTATGATACATCAAAGTCGTATTAAATATTGCAAATTAAGACCTCTCTAAGAAAAGTTAAATATAGACTATGATATTGAAAGCATTGTTTCAAAAATTTTATAACAAATCAAGCATCGTAAACATAATTCTCTTGATTTTTGATTTTGCAATCTTGCACCATACTATTTGAACACGGGAATAAAATTTTTAAATGGATTTGCTTTCAGATCACAAATCGACAAAAATGAAATCTTTAAACTAGTCAGGTAACGATTAATTAGGAATCATGGAAGATTATAAAGATTATTTATTCCTACATCTAAATCATTTAATTATTTAGGGAAAAAAGTCATTAAAATAATTAATATTACTCAAATTATTGCATTCAAATTTTACTATATATGCAACTTTAAAAGAGTAATGGGTATTTTTTTATTTAAAACTGAAGTTGAAAAATTAAAATTGCAAAAGTGAATTAGGAAAGTGAATATTAAATTACAATAACGAAAACTCTTAACAAGAAGTTATCTCAAAACCCATGGAAATTAAAATACAAAATATCAATTTTCATCTGGTAATATAAACAAGTAATATAAAAAAAGATTTACTTTAAGTCTTTTTTTTAAATTAAATAATTACCTATGTTGTTCTCGTGCTCCATTTTACAACGGAAGGAGGGATGTAGTAGCTTCTGAGGGTATGGATCTTTGAGCACACTAATAACGATAACCTTCGACTCAGTACCCCCAGTGATTTAAATCCTGACATACAGACCTTTGTGACCAGGTTTTCGAAGTTGTCGTACAAGAGATGCGAATTTAAGCTCTAACAACCAGGTTATCCCAACCTAACAATTACAACTACTATAAAAGGCTACTATAAAGACGAGAAAATTAGTTTTTATTGATTAATAAAAAATAATGAGTTAATATTAGGAAAACTGCTTAAATATTAAATGTCATCCACTACATGTTTTAAAAAATTTACTTGAACTATATTGGATAAATAAAACGTATTTTATTAACAATTGAAAATTTCAACTATATATATATATATATATACACTGAACAGACAAAAGTCATGGGATGACTGTAAATATCGTATCGGTCCTCCTTTTGCCCGGCGAAGTGCAACAACTCGACGTGTCATGGAGTCCACAAGTCGTTGGAAGTTGACTGTTTGACTGACAGTTTGGGTCCATGGCTTCGTGGGGTCTGCGTCACACTCGAACTCTACCATCAGCTCGTAACAACTGAAATCGTGACTCATCTCATCACGCCACGGTTTTCCTCTGGTCTAGGGACCAGTCGATATGCTCACGAACCCAGGAGAGTCGCTGCAGGCGATGTCGTGCTGTCAGTAAAGGCACTCGAGTCGGTCTTCTGCTGTCATAACCCAAGGAAGACAAATTTCGCCGCACAGTCCTATCGGACACATCCCTCGTACGTCCCACAGTGATTCCTGCAGTTATTTGACGAAGTGTTGCGTGTCTATTAACATTGACCACTCTACACAGACGTCGGCGGTCTCGGTCGTTAAGTGCAGGTGGTCGCCCACTGCGCTGTCCATGATGGGATGTGATGCTAGAAATTTCATACTCTCGGCACACTCTCGATACTGGGGATCTCGGAATGTTGAATTCACTAACGATATCCGCAATGGAATTACCCATGCGTCTAGCTCCAACTAACATTCCACGTTCAATTCTGTTAATTCTCGTCGTGTCGCCATAAATCTCGAAAAACCTGTTCACATGAATAACTTGAACACAAATGAAAGCTCTGGAAAACGAACTGCTCGTTTATACTTTTTCGCTGCGATACTACTGCCATCTGAATATTTTCATATTGCTATCCCATGACTTTTGTCACTTCAGTGTATATATATATAGGGAGAGTGTGAGTTAGCAGAAGGAATTGAAAAATATATTAAAGTAATTATATATTAAAAAAGTAAAAATATATTAAAGTAAAATTTTAAATATATCATAAATTATTTGTTAAAAATGTGCAATAAATATCGGCATTAATAAATCCAAATTTGATAAATTCAAGTAATTCAGAAGGCTCGCTCAGATTCATCCAAATTTAATCAATATAATAAAAAGAAAAATTGGTGCAAAGAGCTACCGCTTCAATCAACAAGTGAAATACACTCACCACTAATTAACGCTAATTTATGGGAAAATCGTCATTCATAATGCTCAGTTTGATTATTGGTGTAAAAGGATAATTGCGCAACTCTTCAAACATTGAAGATCAAACAATGCCGTAGTCAGATGGGACTCGGATGTGTTATATTTCATGAATATCCAATATGGTATTTATCCATTCGACTCTAAATAAACATACTATTTGAAGATTTAACGAACCGATATTAATTAGGTAAATTAGAGAGTATTTAATGAAGAAACGTAGTCTAAAGATTTCTGTTTTGGGGTAACATGTATAAAACCTCTCAATAATATATGTGGGTTCATGAATAAGCATAAAAGAAACCGCTGTTGGATATGAAATCTCTTTGATTTTTTAAAAAATGAAATTATGGAAATTAGACAAATTATCCGATTAAAGAAATCATCTATAAACGAATCTAGTGTTGATATTGTATAGAGAATAAAATACTGATATAATTTTTACATATTTGAAATAGTTTATTATGGTATAAATCTTTATTAATTAGATTTTAATGACTTATACAAAAACTTGGATCAATTTCGTTTCTTATAGAAATATTGTTACTAACTTGAAAATCATATTATAATCATTAAGAACCTTTATTAAGTCGAGTATGAAATGTTTAAATCCAAAAGGGTTTCTAGATCCTGATTAGAAATTTTTACCAATAAAATAAATCCATAAATTAATTGAATTTGATTTTATAACAGCTCTCTCTTGAGGCATGATATACTTATTGGCAGAACATTTGCAATAAGTATAGCAAAGTAACAGCGGCATGCATTAGATATCAGTTCCCGAAGGATTTAATTCATTCAAGATTTTACCAAATTAGCCACATCATTATCGTTGCAGGCATAAGTTCTATAACTCAAATACTTAGCTTGTGACTTCTCATCCCCATACTCGAGTTGTTCACCAGATGAAAATAATGCTAATAAAATGATTAAGGTATAAACCAAAAATAGTTTTTTAAACATGAATAAGGAGAAGTATGAACAATCCTAAGGAGTTTTATTATGTAAACTGTTTTGAAGAATCGTGTACCATTTTTGAAATACTTTGTATTTTGCAACGTATTGCATTACTCTTTGCCAAAATAAGGATGATATACTGATATAAAATAAAAATGAAATAAAAAATGAAATCTGCTATGCATATTTCAATGCATCATGTCAAAACATCATTTCTTGAACGGCCAAGCACCAAATGCTCGTGCAAGTTTAATTATAATTTTAATCACTTCAATTGTTTCAATGAAAGAGTCCCTCTAGTATTGCAAACGACCCAAAAAAAACTTTGTCTCGTATTTATTGTTTTAAAAAATATCTCATTTCCTGTTTATTTCATTTCATGTAATCACGCTCTCAAAATGATATTTTTCCAGATTTTATTTGCTGCAGCCATGAACTTATTTTTTTAAATCGAAGCTTTTGTAAATGCAATGGCAGTCCGTTATTAAAAGCTGATTTTTCGAGTTGTTCTTTCAGATAATAAAAATTTTACTTCTCACCTAAAGATTTATGTTGACGTAAAACCCCTCATCCCAAATTTATTTCATTACATATAATCACGTGCTCATCCTAAAAACAACATCATGAACAGACATGATAAAAAATAATAACTGTTAAGGAACTCATCTAATAGTTATATTAACTCAGTTATACGCATTAAAAAAGTAAGATAAATATTACATATTAAAGGTATACTATATAAAAGATAAATTGAAAATTTCTGAATTGTGATAATGATACATAAAGCTATACTAAAATCAATTTACTTTAGTTTTGAGGGATGAAAGCCGGATAGCTAATTGTTCACTTTATAAAGCATTATTTGATATAGTATGATTTAGACAATCTAGAAAAATCTTCCATGAAAGCTGCGATAGTGTTATGCAGGTAGGGATCTATTGCTGCCCAGGGACAAAGAGTATTCATCTTATTCAGGGTATAATGGACAGAGGAGAATTGCGATGCCCATGAAGATTGCTTGTACGCTAGGTTTTTTCTGATATTTATGCCGGACGTTTTGCGTATGCATGATGACAATCATTCATTTTGGACGTTCTTTGTAGTTGATCTTGCTCCACAGAACTGTCGACCTAAATATGTCGACAATTGGCGCAATTGTCTGAATGGGAATCTAGTATAATAATCGATGTCTTTTTCGCTTCAGTTAGCCTACCATTTATAGAAGGTATGCCTGTCTTCTGAGGATTACCAATCAACGTCGATTTACTAATTTCCTTCTTTATTTAGAGTACTTTTATACAAATTACTCAATTTTTCTTGTAAAAACAGCGCAACTTATTATTCACTTGTGAAGGATTTATGCGCTTATATGACTTGAATATTTTGCAAGCTTATATGTAGCTTTATTTATAATAACCAGCCGCCTTCGGCGATCAGCCGGTTTTTCAGGATTGATTTCAGCTAAAAAGTTCAATAAATATGTTTTGTAAATTGTTGTCATAATAAGTATTTCTGCAAAATATTTTTAATCTTCAAATCCGCCTTGTGTGGTGTAGTGTAAAGAGAGAATTCCAGCTGAACAGTCATCCTCGTCATCTGACCGTAGTTCAAAAGGGAGAGATTCATCAAAAAAACCCGTTTGTGTGTGTTGTTGTGACTAATTGCCTTGGACAAGCCCCCGCTGATACAATAAGCAGAGTTCTAAGCCTAAGAAAAGCTTCTCTTTGTTTTACAAGTAGCGTCATCTAGGACTAAGAGTACGACTTAGCTACACACACGCCGCAACCATTTTTAGGGGACGGACTTCATTCATGCATATTCATTCATTCATCTCAGATCGTAATTTAGAACTGGAACAGAGAAATGATCACCTCTGACCCAGTTCCGCCAGTGGTATTACTCTCGACATGGAAGACTTTGCGGCCACGACAGATTTAACGAGCGCCAGTGGCCACACACTTGGGAAAACTTTTGGCCGGTGAGCTTCTAACCCGTAACCTAAGGAGTACAAGTCCAACACTCTACCAACCAGGCCAGCTCTGTCCTAAAAATATACGTAGTGTTGCTTTACAACGGGACATTAATACAACTAAACCTTAAAAAAAGTTTTAAATTTTAATAGTCCTATTATTCACTTATACTATTTAATACCCTTTCAGAAGTCCTGTTCATTGCATTATACATGTCTATCAAATCTTATATTCGTCACATAAAACACAACTTTAAATTAAAATAGAAGTTATGAAATTGTAATTAATATAAAGACTTTTTTAGTGAATCCATGCATGCTATTATATATATGAGAACGAAAGCAGAGGCATTTGGCATTGGAGTATTATGTGCACTACAGAATAATTTCCATAATTTATAATATGAATATGAATAATTAAACTAAAATCAATGAACAAAAAATATTTATTTCCTTCAATAATCGATTTTAGTCAATTGCATCTAAATAAAAAATAATAATAATAACTGTTGGCATGCACAAATGAAGTTATAATTAAATCGTAATTTAATTAAAGTTACTGCAAAAACAAAAGTATTAACTCCAAAATATTTTATATCTTGCTTAAACTTATTTGTTTTATTACATTTTGCGTATTTTATTTACCTTTGGTGTAGGAATTAATTTTATATGAACAATAACTCAATTCAAATGATATACTTTCGTTGATATATTACAATAAAAGTAAACCATTACAAATTGCAACAGTTACCATTCAAAAACTAAAAGCAAAATACATTAATCAAAATTTTAATAAAAAAATATCATTTTTTTTCAATGAGGATCCTTTAACTACCGAATCGCTCTCGTTTTAGTTAGATTTTTAAAATGTTAATTAAATCAGTCATTAAAACGTGAAACGTTCCCACACGCTATTTCAAAAAAAGAAATGAATTACTCGGATCAAACTCATAGTGAAATCAAAAAGGGAAAATTACCGTTCACTTTATCATATAAGTAAAATATGAAAAGAAAAGGAAAAAAAAATCAAACGAATTACTTTCATTTTTGTTGAGTTAGGGAATTAAATGTGAGAGAATTAAAGCAATTGAGTCGAATCTGGTCGCTTTTTTTAATCTTGTCTTTTCCTTCTTTTAATAGAAGTTGATTGCAGTAATTGCTGTTCCGTATTATTTCTAAAAAACTTTTGTATCATTGTACGATTATTTTTAACTCGATAAATACACTGAGATCGTGAAAAAATTATTTGTGTTCCTAAAGATACATTCTATTGAGAAATTAAATTGAATTGTATAAAGACTCAGGAATAGATTTTAGACGTTATTACTTTAATAGTTTTAGATCTGTCATTATTTTAATTTCTGATTATTACATTAATAGTGATCAAATATTTAATTTCTGAAGTATTAGAAATAAATTTATTCTTCTAAACGGAAATATACCCTTAATGACGAAGAAAATTATGGCATGCTGTTTAATTGTATTGCTGATAAAAATTAAGAAATGTGTTTTACACATTTCTCATGATCTGATAATCTGAGCGTCACTACTTTTAATCAAGTCAATTTATTATATTTAGTAAACAATTGATATACCTCTGTATTTGATTAAACACCATTTATGTGTACATTTTTGTACATGAGAAAAATCGGATTTTTCAAAGGAAAATTTTATAATACTTTTATCACCAATAGTTTTGTTTATTTTTTATAATAAAATATAAAAAAAATCGTATGCTGTCTAAAATTTTTTGAATTAAAAATAAAACATTATTCAAATAAAACTATTTCAAAAACTGCTGGAGATTCATATTTCTCTATAAGTTTCATGTATTTGTAACACACACACACACACACACACATAGTTATATGGTACATAAGAGATTTAAAGAACGTTAAGATATATAATAAATAATTAAATTTCCATTAAAAATTAAAATTAAATTGATTCAGTAGTTTTTCTGATTCAAATTTATGACCATTTCAGCTTATAAAGTTTTTTCCTTAAATTTTGCTCTTATGTTTTGGCAAGAGTTCTTATGTATCATTGTTCAAAAACAAAAACAAAAAAATGTTTTTAATTTATCCAAGAAATTTATTTTTTCTTGGACAATCGTGCGAATTTGAGTGATGTTTGTGTTTTCTGTATTCATGGGGTTTTGGTATCTTTATGTTTCGGTTTGACCATTGTTACAGCTTTATTTTAAAACAAAAAAAATTTAGCAAATATATATAGAGAGAAAAAACAATTTTTTTTATTAAAAAAGCCAAAATTTGAAATTTACAATGCATATTTCCATGTGTCATGTCAGAGCATAATTTCTTTAACGGCCAATCATTGAAAACGTTTTACTTAATTAAACAATATAATCTACTTTTAAAAAGATCTTTATTAATTTTCGAAGAAACCATATCAACAAAAAGTGGCATATTTTTCAAATGTATGGATTAATCAAACAATTAAAACTATTTTTTTAAAGATTTTTATTCAAGTTTGAAGAAAGCTTTCATAAAATTGAAAAAGCTGAAAAAAATCATCTAAAAAAGAGACAAATTAGAGATTATAAAAGTCTTTATTTCGAAATTGCAGCCATTTACCGATATTTTTGAGACTTCTAAGGCCTATTTTTGAGGAGGTCGAAATTTAAAATGTCAATTTCTTGTCCTCGCATTTTTGTTGGCGCCAAAAACCTCATATTGAAGAATCACGTGCTCGTGCACGTTAAATTATATTTTTATTCATTTTAGTTGTTTCTTTGAACTAACTACTTTAGTATGGCAAACGAAAAGAAAGTATGGCACAAAGAAAAAGCGTGGTCTAGTATTTCTTGTTTAAAAATATCAAATTTATTTTTTATTTCATTTTATATAAACAAGTGCTCAAAATGGCATTTTTCTAGGTTTTATTGGCTGTAATAATTATTTATTTTTTTTAAATAAGAGATTTTGTAAATGCGATGGCATTGTTTTATTAAAAGCTGATTTTTTTTAAATGGTCGTTCAGATAATAATTTTTTTTTTATTTTTGTTGACGCCAAAACTTTCAATCCAAAAGCAACATCATGTTCTGACATGATAAAAATGTTGTTTTAAAATATTACTATTACCTAGCGAAGTTGTTTCTATTAAATATCTTTTTTTCAGTGTTATTTGTGCTTATTTTTGTTACATGTGAAAAGGATTAAAGGAATACAGATGAAGACAGAAGTTTTTGAATTTTAGGACATTGCGATATTTTTTCTGAGTAATTTCTTCTAAAATTTCTATGGGAAAAGCAAAATAAAGTTTAATTTTGCATACGCTAAAGTGGTTACCTTCGGAGTACAATATTCCTCATAATTAGAAGGAAATATGGAACATTTCCTCAAACTTCCATAAGAAAAAATAACGCAAACTACATTTTTATTTTTATTTGAAAGTCAGAAATAACAGCCGATACATTCATCCCATTTATGTATCCGTATTTTATTTGTAGATTTGTAATTCGTATTCCATAGTCATATTCCATTTGTAAATTTTTAATGTGATATATTTCACATAAATGAATGTTTCACCTCCGCAAGTTTCATCTCACAATAAAAGAAAATGAAATAAAATACAACCTTGTTATTTATCTGGGCTCAAAACAAACAGTTTTCAATTTAAGTTCAACACAGTTTTAAGTGCACAGTGGGGATCCATTCAGAAACGGAAAGAAAATGTAGGTGGCACGATGACTCATCTAATTGGCATTCTACTAGCATAAATATTTCAACATATTGGGAAGCTTTGAATTATTAAGGTTACGGGTTTTAAATTCATTAGCATTAGTTAGTGGAGGGGGAAAACTTTGGTAAAAATTGTTCATATTGAATATTATAACTATATATTCCAATTAGGTACTTACGTATTATATCGTCCAACTTTTTTACCAAATTTGAAGTCGTCGCCAATGAGTTGCTAAGCCGACAATTATGGCAATCCGGCAATGGTGTAATCCGCTGATCTTTATCGCCAAATTTAAATCAGTTGCCAATTAATTACTAAACCGTTGGCGATCGTTGGCGAAGACGGTATAATACCTCCAATTATATCATTTTTTACGAACGGACAAAAAGATCGTAATGTTTAATTTTATCCTGTGAAACAACATATTGTTTTGGTTAGGAAGTTTTGATGTATCCTAAATTTACGGGCAAAAAATATTTTTACTCGCTTTTAACAGTTGTGCATTATTATCACATATGCTTCTTTGGCAGCAGATGAGATTTTAAAAGTTTTCCATGCTTTTACCAATATTAATTTACTACTACGCATACTTCTTTGACAGCAGATGAGTTGTTAAAAGGCTGACAAAGAAATATGACATAATAGCTGATATTTCATCTCAAAATCATGCGATCTCCAAAACTTTGTTTACCAGTTAGAAAAATTGAATATAAATGCTAAATTTTTACGCACACACACACACATGAGAAAGAGAGAGGCTGATAAAGAAATCACGTTTCCATCTCAAACCGGTTCAAATTGGTTAATAACTTAAATTACTTAAGATAAATAACGGCTTAAAAATAAAGTTCACATGATAATTTGAAATTTTTGATAGGAGATTTCATTTTGTCTTTTTAAATATTTCTGT
>JAOUZG010005720.1:1815773-1837614 GCA_026289955.1 Argiope argentata | reverse complement strand
GGAGAAAAATCATACACCTTCTAGTTAGAACACAGAATAACAACGATGCCAGCTCTCTGGCTCAGAGGTAGCGTGTCTTCCTCGTGTTCTGGGAGTCCCGGTTCGATTACGGTTCAATAATGGTTGCTCTTTTGTGTTATATCTGTAAAGTAAGTGAATGTGCCCCCCTTCTCCTGTAAACAGGAGCTGTTCAAGCGAATGTGAGGAGTGAGTAGCTAAGTAATCACTTTTGCCCTAATCGGCGCTATTACAAAATAAGAGACATTCATTTCAGCTTAAAATCGCTGATTCATCGACGAGCTTGTCCATGCAAATGCCATTAAGAACAACAACTAATAGCAATAACCATTCACGAACCATGATTCGAATATTTCTGCATTCAACTCGGGATTTCCAGGTCAGGCAGAATGTACGCTACCCCTAGGCGATGATACCTGCCGAAACAGCATGTTATGAAATAATACTTGATACAAAACAATTTCGAGAAAATATATTTAAAACTCTCATTTAGCAGAATGTGCATACATTTAATAGATTGGTCGTAATAAGTATATCTTAAAAATAAGCATATCTTCTAATAACATGTTATGCCGCTTTATTTCTATTACATTTGCATGGGATATCTTCACTAAACAGATGCTCATTTTAAACCTTTAATTTTTTGCATTATTGTACATTGGGATTTTTCATATTAAATAAAAGAACTATGTAATTGCAACAGTTATCTTTCCTGGGTTTTGTACTATTTTTGATATCAGGAAATGCATTATTCTTTACCACCATTTGGCACTGTAACCGAACTTATCATGCAACGATTACTATTACTGTACACCAATTTACTGTTACTTGACAGTAAATTACTCTAAAGTTAATGTTGAGTTAAAGGAACTCAGTTGGTAATCTCTGTATATCCAACAAAGCATTTCATATATCAGTTCAATACCGAATTACTTTCTTTGTATGTATTATCATTATTTGAATTACAGGCATTATTATGCCAATGTTCAATTTAATTACTGAACGACATTACTTCAATGCAAAATGCCTTTTATGATAAGTCTTCAATTAATATACTCCAATAAATTACATCATTTGTTAATGCAACACAGAAAATCCTTAATGCATTTCTGCATTACATCCTAAAAGGTTGCCCAATGATCAGAAATTTCTAAATCCCTGAACAGCCTGCATATGCGGAATTAAATAAGTAAGTCTTACTTTGAAAGTCTATTAATCTGTAATTCTCAGAATCCGAACTAACTTCGGTTTATTTGATCTCAAATCTTTGAAGAATATCCTATTATCCTCTTATTCTGTTCATTAAATCCAATAATATAAGCTTCGTTTCTGCTTATCAATTAACAATTATTAGGCAAACGAGGTATTTAATTTACTGTTCCAGTTTTATTTGGATATTATTAATGTAGCTGTTGTTTGACGTGTAGTTTAACTCCCTTCTTCGCCATGTTGGCGATAATGCGCCAATACTTGCAAATCCGATTATTTTTTATTATAACAACCCTTGGTTATCTTTCTTTTTGATCCGAAGATCTCCACAAAACACGGAGCATTTTCATTGTCAGTGAATTGGCGATTTTTGAAAAGCGCGCCAAGAAGGGGGTTAAACTACAATCGCAAATAGCTGTTTTCTTTCGATATTATTACTGTGTCAGTTTTATTCGATTTCTTTATATGCAAACTAACTGTATAATTTTTTTATTTCTTTCTCTGACTAATTAATGTAGAGAAACGTAGATATGTTACGAATACATTGCCTATGACTCTACAACCCAAACACTTATCTTTCTTTAAATTGAAAGATGGGAATATAAAAATATATATGACTTACTTTGATTTGAAACCATATACTACAAGGGGCAGTCAATTTTTTGCATTGTTTAAGAATGCATCAGCAGATAGAAAATTTAAAAAGACTTTATTATATGTATCTTAAAGTTTCATTCGTAATCAAATTTTCAAACTAATCACCTCTGTTATTTAAACATTTTAGGAGCATGGTAAAGGATTTTTCGTTGCCATCTGCAAAGAAATGCCCATCGTCTTATAAACCATTCTTGGGTTGCAGCTTTCACATCGCCATTCAAATAGTATCTACGCCTTTAAAGTTCTATTTTCATGGAACCAAATATTGAAAGTCACATGGTGAAAGATCTGAGCTATACGGTAGGTAAACCCACATTTCCTACTTACACTTTTTCGGAAGTCAATATGTTTGTTTTGCTCTATGCGGTCATGTATTCACAAGTCGGAACACAATGTCTTTTGACAGTTAACTTAATTATCAATTTTAAATTTATTGTCGCAAGTTTTATAGTGTTTCACAATAAAAAGTTGTCTTAATTGTTGTATCCTTCGTCATCAGCTCTCTATGAATCATGCCTACTTTGTTAGAAAACAGAGTCATCATCACCTTTCCCACAGAGGGATCAATTCGATACTGTTTTCGAGTCGAGAAAGTGAATTGTTTTAACTGGAGGGAGCTGTGTTTTGTTTCATATGAGAAATGGTAAATCCAAGTGTTATCTACTGTCACAATTTTGTGCCAAACTTACTTTCTTCCATTTGGTAATATTTAAAATTTTGAAAAGAACTTTCATAACTCTTTTCTTTATCTTCTTACTTCAACATAGCAAAATGCCATCATATGGCCCCTGTACCTTTAACACTAAATTATCTAACCAGTTGGATGATCACAACATGGAAGAAAGGGAAAAAAAAAAGGAAAGAGAAGGCAAACCATCCAGGGATCTCCATATAGCAGGAGTTCTCAAACTATTAGACATTGCGTCCCCTTTTTAACACTAAGTATTATGGCGACCCTCCATAGTTTTAACTCTGTTTAAAGTTTAGACAAAGATTTTGAAAATTTTACACGTACTCAAGAGTTCGTAGAGTATGTGTCGAGTATTGGAGCCACATCCTTTGACATCTTTCTCCTTACTAGTATCATCTCATCTCGAAGCTTTGATTGACAATTTACAGATTACATTAAAGTTAAGGATATGAGTGGGATTGTGTGGATTGTCAATCCGTTCAGTGAGCAAGCCATAACAAAAGCTGAGCTAAGTGCACTTCATCATGATCAACTGATAGAGATTTCAAGTGATCAGTCAGCTAAAGTAACTTTTAACATAGCTTATATTGACAAATTTTGGATACGTATTAAATAGGAATACCCAGAACGGTCCACAACAGCATTAAAAACTTTGAAGCCATTTTCTACATATTACAGCTATGGACAAGTATTCTCCATAATGATAAATTTAAAAACAAAATCAAGAAATCGTTTGACACCGGAAAATGACATTGCGTTGTGTGTTACAAAGCTCATTCTAGACATTAAAAAATTGGTTTATTCCAAACAAGCTCGTGTATCCCATTAACTAATCGAACACAAAAACTAATTTGTATTTGTATTAAAAGCTCTATGCGCTTTTTTTTAAAATAAAAAGTATAGCAATAAAATAATTTTCTTTAAACTTTTCTTCCACTACACGCGACCCCCTGGATGCGTACCATGATCCTCCCATGGGTCACGACCCACCTTTTGAGAACTCATGCCATAGAGAATCCTATCGGTGTCAAATCTTCCACTACTATATTCATTTTTGTTGTAGAATAACTGGATGGAGGGGACGTGAATACTTAAAAAAATAGTGATTATGGGTTGAGCTTAAAAGAAAATGATATTATTTTATGAAAATGAAAAAAAAATGAAAAATTATATTGCAAACATCTGTATGACGTGTATAAACACATAAACCAACTCTGTGAAGTCGAAAATCTGTAGCGACCGTCTGGATTCTGTGTTTGGATTTCCTTCGTGAGAACTGCACTTTTGAATGAATAATTTAATTTATTTTAACAATCATAATTATGGATTTTAGTTATTGTGTAGGCTTGAAGAGTTCTTAGAATTTATGAATAGGATTTACTATGATGTAGATCTTACCACGTGTCTTACTTCAGCAGAAGAGGTACCAATCGAATACAAACTTTATGAAACTGAAGCTCAACCGCACACTAATTTTATGCTTATTTCCATTATAAGTATTCATTTCTCTTGAGGTTTAATCTATTGTTATGTTCTAGCAAGAATTCAGTTATTCATGATGAAAGTGATTTCAGAATTTATAGCATTTGATAGTCTTCCTTCACGATTAACTTCATCAGTATACGTACGTTCATTCATAAACTTATTGCATCCGTTTGACGAGGAACCTTATTTCAATCATGCATATCATGCAACTACTAATACATTTCATTGCAGTTACAACTTCTAGCCTACAAAAGAACGAATCGCTGTGCACATTTCCAATTTTGACTTCATTTGTAGTTTTCGAGTCAGAGGAATTTAACTTGTCCCATGAAAGCCACTGCACCACACTATAAAGAAATTTATCTAAAGTGTGCGACAGAGTTCCATCAAAATAACATTTAATCAAAATTGCTATTGAAGCAGTGCAACTAACTTTCCAACTGATCAACATATGAACTCTAATATTTAAAATTATCTGAAAATTTATAATAGAATTGACAATTATGCAATTGAAGTTTTTAATTGTTAACTTTAGACTGTACATAAATAAATCCCTTTTTGTTAATCCGAAAAAACTTTAACATCATAATACATGCCGGCTCTCTGGCTCAGAGGTAGCTCGTCTTCCTCGTGTTCTGGGAGTCCATCTTTCGGCATGGTTGTATTTCTATGTGCTATCCGTGAGATGTGTGACTGTGCCCCCCTGTAAAAAGGGGCTGTGCAAGTGAATGTGGTGAGTGTGTAGCTAAGTCCTACTCTTGGCTCTAGTTGGTGAAACTTCAAAAACAAGAGACGCTCCCTTCGGCTTAAATCTGCTGCTGAATCAGCGGGGGGCTTATCCATAGGCAAGTGCCATTAGTAACAACAACATCATAATACATTTGTAATTAATAAAAACTACACTATATGCTATTATATTCCTTTTATTGTAATCGAATTAAAAACTACTTTCTTGTAATAATATTTTTGATTCCAGTTTCTTTAAGCAAAAAAATACCTGGGCCACATGAGCTCTTCCTCTTTCAACACTCAAGCCACATGATGAAAATTCCTGCTAAAACCCAGCCCTACCTTTTTGTGAAGCGCGATGGATTAACTACTAGTATACTGTCTTTGCTCGATTAGATAATATAGTAATAAGAAAGGAAAATTAGAAGAATGTTTTTGACATGCAATTCCACTGATAGTAATCAGCTTATATCAACTACTTAAGAATATGAATTGGCTTTGTGTTTTTGGAAGGTGACGTGGTCGGATAGAATTTATCTTTGGAAAAGGTTATTAGGCATTCAGGAGGTCCGAGGATTCCAAGGTAAGAAAGAGAAATATGTCTTAATCAGCAGCAGAGGTAATCACTTTTTGAAACTCTCAAAAGATATATATCAAACAAGATGTTTTGTGTTTATCCTCCTTATAATCTGAAGAAAAAGAGATAAGTGCCTTGTTATTTTTGTTAATATTTTTGTTTTTATCTATCTAAATATGGTACAGGTCAAGATGTATCTTTATCCCATATTACATTATTTTCTAATATTGAATTCGAGTCCTTACAAACAGACCGCTTATTTTTTCACTTATATCAAAAAATTTAAATATATATTACTTTTATGACAATATCAATAACTGACATGTATATTTCTAGTTTTTAGAATTCATTAGTTTCTTAGATACGATAAGAGAAAATATATGTTGTTGTTGTTATTACTTATGGCACTTGTCATGGATAACCCCCGCTGACTATATCAGCAGATTTTAAGCCGAAAGAAGCGCCTCTTGTTTCAAGTAGCGCCAACTAGGGCCAAGAGCACGACTAAGCTACACACTCACCACATTCGCTTGCACAGCCACTTTTTACAGAGGGACACAGTCGCACATCTCACAGATAGCACACAGAAGAACAAACATGCCCGAACCGAGACTCGAAACCGGGACTTCCAGAACACGAGGAAGACGCGCTACCTCTGTGCCAGAAAGCCGGCAGAGAAAATATATAATTAACTAGATGACATTTTATCATATCTATTACTAATTTACAATTTGAATGAAGAGACATCATACAAATTACGTCTCTTTTCCTTGTTAAATTTTTCAATTAATTTCTATACTGAAATATAGATATATAAATCCAAAATAGATTCCAAATAAGTTCAAAATATCATGATTCCAAAACTAAATCTATAATAAACATTTAATAAAGAACAAGGAATCTAAAATGTGAGATTTTATCGTATTTTATCGAATTTTCTCAAATTTTGCAAAAATACTGTTTTTTTTTTGTATACAATTCTATTAGAGAGATAAAACTGCAATCTCACCTTTATAGACAAAACCTAGAACAACATTTCCTTTCAAATTCTACCTAATTAAGGAACATGTCTGGCCTGATTTTTTAAAAATCCTCATTAAAATATGAGTCTCAGGTTATTAGTACTAAACGCCTGTAATAAAAATTGAAAAGCATGTTTATCCAAAACATAATTTACAGATTCATTACATCGTCTGGTTTCACTCATAACTTATCCTTCTCTGAATAAGCTGTTTACTGCATACAAAAGTGTTTTTGACAGCTGGCGATATTTTTTTTTTGCAATTATGCTGCTTTAAACATCATTTTAAAAATGAAATACTGAAGTAAAAACCGATCATTATCACATGAATGACATAATGGACCTTTCATCTTTTCAAAAGGACTCAGTATTTAGTATAATCACGTAAAATTATTTTTATATTAATAAAAATGTTTAAAAAAAGATGCTGTCGTAATGGTGTAAACAAAATGATATCATTTAAAATTTGGTAAAATTTAGGCTTAATTTGAATCGATTATGATTTGAATTATAATTCAAATTTTGTTTTTCGAGCCAAACCGAAATTTATTTCATAAAGTTTTCAAAATATAAACAGTATAATTAATAGTAGGTGAAAAACCATTACAAGTTTATTATTTCTTAATTGATTCATGAATTAAATATCTTATTCAATGATTTTAGACAACAAAGCTTTAAAAGTTGACCTTTTATATTTTTATAAATCGTAATTAAAAGTTTAACAATTGATTCTTGAAATTTAAAATAAAAAGTAGTCATTATTTTTTAATTATTTCTATAATTGGCAATTAAATAATAATAGTTAACAGTAATAAACAATTAAAGATTTGAATTTAAAGAAAAATTAATCGAGCAACTTAAAACAGAAATTTGCATTTCATTACAAATATTGTTGCACCAGATTTAAATATACAGAAAAGTTCATAATAAAAGCTTTATATTGAAGCTATTTCATGTCCTAAATTTGTATCATATTTGCAATGATGATTCTCTTAGGAATCACATATCATGAACAGTAAACATATTAATAATCAAACTGATTAGTAGTTATTAGTTGCATGCTTAATTTCGATTAATTTTGTTCAATGTTTCTCTGTTGATTTATTTTTAATTAATCAATTAATTTAATGCATAGTTTTTGAATGAACGTATTATAATCTGTCAAAGCGTACCAACTGAAAAAATATATATATAGCTGCTTTAAAAAACAAAAGTGTGAAATTTCATTGCTTATATTCCATTATGATATTTATCTTTTGTTAGTTAAAAATATGTAATTGTCCAATTTTTTTTTGAGTGGAAGCATTAATAAATAAAATTAATATATCTTAAAGTATGTACTTGATTATAAAGTGAAGAAGCAACAAATTTTAATAAATTATTTCAAGCATTTTTATTCTATTGATAGTGAAAGGCCTTAATTAATCGTTATTGGATCTACGGTGGGTATCCGAGATGTATAGATTTCACGACGAAATCCTCCTCTCCTTTCATTAATTGTTATTGACTTATTACGCAGGATGCATACATGAATTGCAAGATATTCTTACTTAAATTGGTTCAAGCGAAAGGAATTATTTAACCTTTCAAGAGAATTCCGAGACTATATTTACTTTGTAGAAATCATTAAGTTTCTCTTTTGTTTGTAAATCTTTAATAGTATATACAGGGCGTAAATAAAGCATTTATTTATTTTATAGAAGGGGTTAAAATAAAACAAAACGTCAATGGAATATTGTTGAAGGAATATTTTAATGTGCAACTCATACATTTTCTTCCTCTGATTGTCACAAACACTGTCCATATCCAGATAGACGGTTGATGCTGCTCTTTGCTCATTGAAGAAGAAAGGACCATACACTTTTGACTTGGTTATTCCATGCACACATTAACCTTTGGAGAATCTCTTTCCCATAATGAGAAATCATGTGGTTTTTCAGTGGCCCAAATGCAACATGTGTGAAAGGTAGCTTCATCAATAAAAAAGAATCTGTTCCATTAAATTTTTTTTTCACTTTGTTTACTTAACTCTGCACACATAGCTGTTCGTGTCGGATGATCTCTTTCGTGTAGATATTGTTAGATTTGAATGAGATAGGCGTTTTTCTTTAATGTCATTTTCAAAATCTAATAGCAGTTGAGGTAGGAATGTGTAGTCTATGTGATGCCCTGCGAATCGACACGTGTGAGTTATCTTCGAAGACTTCACGAACTAACCCAACACCTTGCGTGTTGTAGTGTGGTGTGTGGTTTTTGGTGTAGTGCGTCCAGATATTTCTTCATCATGAAGTGAGCCCGTTCTGTTGAATTTGTTGAGTAATTCACGAACAACTTTATCTGTAGGGTCCGGGCCTGTCGAATCAAAAAAACAAAAACCTGTCTTTGAAATCTGTCTCTAATCACATTACACTCGTTTCCCCGGATACGGAGTGTTACAACGAGGATACGTTCATCTATATTCCTCATTATTTTGTATCTGCAATATAAGAGTCCGAGTGTAATGGCGGCTGGCGCTCTTTAACTCTGTTCGTGTTGGCAAAGTTCTCCATGTCGAGAGTAATACCACAGGGGGTACTGGGTCAGAGGTGATCGCTCTCTGTTTCAGATTTAAATTACGATCTATGAATGAATGAATGAATTTGCATGAATGAAGTCCGCCCCTTAAAAAGGGTTGTGACGTGTGTGTAGCTAAGTCGTACTCTTGGTCCTAGATGGCGCTACTTGTAAAACAAAGAGACGTATTTCTTAGGCTTAAAAATCTGCTGATCGCATCAGCGGAGGCTTCTCCACGGCAAGTGCCATTAGTCACAACACAACAACAATATAAAAGTTTTCCAACCATTAAATCACAAAAAATAGAGACTTTATATACACCTTATATATTGTAGTTTTCGAAGAAACGGTTGAGACTTCTTATCTTTGGAGAAAATTTTGAACGTCCCAACATTCTGTAGCACTTCAACTTGAATGATCTTAGGAATTAGATAACTTATTAGCAAAATTATCTTTTTATACTTAGTCAAAACTATATCAATGCATTCATAATTTTTCAACCAATATTTTATTTCTTTTTAAATAAATAAAACAACATATATTTGAAAGTTATTTAAGTTCTTTTTTTTTTCATATTTCCTATGAGTTTAAGAAAAATTATTTTCATTTCGTTCTAATGAACTCGAAATTGTCTCAAAACTAAGTTAAATATTTATTTCTATGAGAGGAAACGAATTTAAATAATATTCTTTATAATTATCTAGTTTTTAAATAAGTGAAGGAAAAACAAATAAAAACTATCATTAACCATGCACAAATATTCTTTTATTACATAAATGTGTAAGTATAAGCATTTGTTAATAAGGTTTTACTGCATAGGAAGTAGAGACTGGCAAACTAGATTAGTTTTTTTTAAAAAAGATGAATATCCTTTATGCATTGCCTCAGGCCAGAATACGGTATATCCCTTTTACTCTTTTCAAATATGATTGCTGTTTATTCTACTCATACGATCTTTTTTTTCATATAAGATTAAACATTGATTAAATGTTATTATGAACGTTTATATAAGCGCAAAATAACAATATGAAATAGTACAACAAGTCTACATCCATACTTCTTATATATTTTTCAGTTGTTTCAATAATATTTATTGAATCGATAAAGGTACGTACGTATTAGACCGTCCAACTTTATCGCCAAATTTCAAGTCATTGCCAATGAGTTGCTAAACCACTAATTATGGCAATCCGCCAATGGTGTAATCCGTTGACCTTTATCACCAAATTTAAATCCGTCGCCAATGGGTTATTAAACCGTTGGCGATCATTGGAGAGGACGGTATAATACGTAAAAACCTCGATGAGTTATAACACAATTGCTTAATAACTGAGTCTATGATTAAAATATTAATACCGCCTATTTAAGTTTCATTAGGTGTTAAAATTATTATTTCCTAAAGTTTTACATTTTAATATTCTTTTAATTAAATGAAGAAAAATATTTTTTTTAATTTAAAATATTAAATTACAATGATAATTTTAATTCCATTCGATGGAGTCCAAATTGAATATATTAAAGTATTTCTTGTTCTCTCATTTCTAAAACACTCTTTATTGTCATTAAATTTAATTTGCTAATTAGAAAGCTTAAATTTAATATAAATCTTTCAAACTATAATAATTTAAAACTAATTCATATTAGAATAACATCTATGTTACCACTAACATAGATGTTAGTGGTAACATAGATGATATATATATGAGACTAAGCCTCTACGTTACCACTAACTAAACTAATACATATGAGACTAACCCCTATGTTACCACTAGCTAATCTAATTCATATGAAACGAACCCCTATGTTAACACTAACTAATGTAATTCATATGAGACTAACCCCTCAACCTTTAAATGTTTAATTAGACCAATGAAACGTCTTTACAACTAGGTTTCAATATTAATTTTTTTTATTATTTTGTAGTCTTTCACCAATTATTTGAATTCGTGTAGATTTAAATTAATTATTATAAGGCACATAGATAAAAGAGCAAGTTTAAATGTACGAGAAATTTATTTTTCAGCAAGCATTTCGTTAATGTAAACTGTATTGAATTTAATAGAATTTTTTAAATATTTTTTTCACGAATTCCTTGATAAATGTGAATCATAATAGTGGAAATTTTTGGAAATCATAGCAAAAAAACTGATTCGATTTAAAAAAAGATACTTAATTATTAATTAATGTTGAGAAAATAAAAAAAAATGAACACACACACACACTTTTTCGTTTACTATCGACTTATCTACTAAAACCGCTATTTTTTCACGTAAGAACAAATTGTGTAACCTTCGCAAAAATGAATAAACATGAAAAAAAAAGGATTTGAATTTTTAAGAAAAATTATCTGATGTCTGAATTTAAAAAAATTAATTACAACTTAAAACTGGTTTCATGAATATCATAAACTGAATGAATATCATGATTATTTTTTTCAATTTAAAAATATATGAAAGATAAATACAGAATTGTTTACAAGCTTTGAATAAAAATTTCAATGAATAAAGCTAAACGTGAAAAGCAATATCAACTTTACAGAGTGCATAACAAACCTTGTGTAAAAATGAGGATTTATAACGAAATGCATATTTGAAATAGAATATTTACTATTTATTCTTGGACGTGAATAAATTTAAAATGATGTTGACAAATGTAATTTGAATCACAAATTTAGGAAAGTTAAATGTTAAATTGCTTCTGAGATTTGAATCAACATGAAAAATAAATAAACCTTATTATAAACCGATACCTTTTTTCTTAATATCAGAGATGCAAATAAACAGAAAATAATAATGATATTTAAATTTACAATGTATGTTTTGATTTATGACCTTTCCTAAGAATTATTATTATGAAAGCATAAAAATGAGTTATATTTCAATTAAATGAATAATTCATGGATATATATTAAAATAATGAGTCGAATTCAAGAAATCATAATTTTGAGTCTTTGAAAATATAGTTCAAGTTTAATTCCGAAGCTATTGTTGTGTGTTCAATTAGAAATTTAATATTATATTTAATTCCTATTTCATGCAAAATTATTAATTTCAGAATAAAAGTAAATAGTATTTACAGATTAAAAAACTAAAAGATTTTAAGATTTAGGTTCAAAATAGAAACATTTAAAGAGTTAAAAATTATGAATTATAAAAACTATGCTATAATTATTAAAATAAATTATTTGAAGTCAAAATGAATAAATTGTTAAATCCTGTTTACGAATGCATATATTATGTTCCGTTATTTAAAAGTACATAAATTTATTATGAGAGGCTTTTAGTTTTGGATATTTATTTCATAATTCAAGTTCAGAAAAAAATTCTTTTTTTTAATTATTAAAATAAAATTTTTATTGTTGTTGTTACTAAGGGCACTTACCATTGGACAAGCCCCCTGCTGATACAGCAGCAGATTTAAGCCAAAAGGAGCGTCTCTTGTTTTTGAAGTAGCGCCAACTAGGGCCAAGAGTTTGACTTAGCTACACACACACCATTCGCTTGCACAGCCCCCTTTTTACAGGGGATTACAGCCACATATCTCACAGATATCACATAGAAGAACAACCATGCCCGAACCGGGACTCCAGGACACGAGGAAGACACGCTACCTCTGTGCCAGAAACCAGCAGAAATTTTATTAATTATTATAAGTGAGTATTGGGGTTACTTTAGAGTAGAGTAAATAAAAATGCAAGATAAAAGTGTTTTGATTATTACTATAATATATTATCTGAAATAAACTGAAATTTTGGGAAAAAATATGGGATTTTTTAACAATAAGACTTTGAAAATGCTGAATGTTTTTTTGAAGTATGTGTTGTATAAAAATACAAAAATGAAATTCATAGCAATTATTTTGCATTTTTCTTCTTCATTATATTTATAATTATTGGAACTTTGATAATTATTGAAATATGGGAAATCTATAATGAGTAATAACAGTTTACAAATCAATTATTTATTTATGTTTTTATATCGAAATCATATTAGAATATTACATTACATCTTTGATATTCATTGCTGTTGTTATCACATGTTCCTTTTTACAATGAAAGAAAGGATGCTATAGATTCTGAGGGTATAGAACTTTGATCACACGAAATCAGAAGTCTGATTTCTTGCTCATACACGTCACAATCCCTTTTTATGGGTGAGATTCTTTCGTCTATTTCATTTATTCAATCACAGATGGTAATTTAGATCTGGAACAGAGAACGATCACCTCTGACCCGATACCCCCAGTGGTATTATTCTCGACACGGATGACTTTTTGGTCATGACATATTTAACGTGCGCCAGCCACCAAACTTACGGAGAGTCTACAGCTGGCAGGTTCCAATTCGCAGCTCAAAGGATACGAATCCGTCGACCTACCAATTAGGCTATCCCGGCCCTTTCTATTGAATAATGTATTAAATTAAAATTTCTAGAAATTTAAAGTATGAAAAGATGCTAGCGATATTTTATGAAAACTACAGTTATTACAATTTAACAATTTACAGTTATTACAATTACAATCAAACTATTATGACAGTTATTATGACTTTAATCATCTTTCTAGGAAAAAGGACATAAATCAGTATAGAAATATATAGATTTTCTGTGGAAAGGGAAAAAAAAGAAATTTTTTCCCTGTTAAACTATAATCACCGAACACTAATATGAGTTATTTATTCAGAAACTTGACATCTTCACTTATAATAACGTAATAATGATTAACCAGTTTATAACTACAAGTTAAATATAGCATAAATTTAATATAAAAGACGATAACTAGAGTGGTCATTCATTGTAAATTTCGGGTGTTATTAAATTTACATTGCTTGAAATGAGCAAATACGCCTTATTAAAATTCCAAGCTTTATTGGATTCCAAGCTCATTTAAAAGACTTGATTCAGAACCAGACAGTAATATGTTCATGATCATCTGTGTTTTCCAGAGCTGATTTTACTAGTATTTGGTTCTAAGCTTAAATATATTTTAATTAAAATATATTATGAAGTTTATTTCATACAATTAGAAAAATAATATGAATCTTCTATTAGATAGAATTCCATTACAGTGTGTATTAATTTTTGCAATTTGTTGCGAAATGTGAATAGTTAATATTGGGTAAAAGTTAAAAAATGAAAATGTAAATTCAAGAAATGACAGAATTTTTAATTATAAATTGTTTATGTTTTAAATTTAATTAAGTTATATTGCTTTAAACTTTAGTACTCGAAATAATTGTTTTGATCAATTTTTTTTTCAAAAATCTCCGTGCTGAATTAAAAAATTAATAAAATATATTTATTTATTCGCATACTAGTCTTTATCTGCGACTTCGTACACATAGAAAAGCACATAACTACCTCAAAATACTTTATTTAAGATGTGTACTTTATTTTATGTCTTAATCTAAATTGAGATAGCTACAACAGTATTGTCAGCCACAACAAATCCTGTCGATACTGCTACGTTCAATGGTGTCGGGGTGGTCGACTGTACACAAGAAGAAGCTACAATAGTTTTATACACATATTTTTTTATATAATTTTTAAATAAAATGAAAACACAGTTATCAGCAATTACGACACACTACATATTCTTGAATTTTCAAACCTTATTAGGGCAGCGCAATTACATGAATTTTTTTACGCCAGTTGGGGTAATGCAATACAGATAAGAAATTTTTAGTTTTCTTTATTATCTTCTATTTTAATTCAAAAGTAATGAATGGATAAAATCATTTAACTAACAGTGTTTAGATTTAAAGGTATCAAAAACTAAGAAAATAAACATAGTCAATTGAAATAATCTGACGAAAACATGTTAAAATTATTTTCATTAACATGGTAAAAAATCTGAAGTATTACTCATTTGGAGTTGGAGAAATGAAGACTTTTGGTGTAAAAGTAAAAAAAAAATGTCGTTTTCTCTATTTTCCTCGCATTTTTCTCATTTATTCTCTCTATGAGAACCTCCTTCGTGTATTTACGAGAATATTTAAAAAAAAAATATAGCCAAATTGGTCAATCTGTTCTCAAGTTTTGCGCTTAGCAACACATTTGCCGTATCATTTTTATTTATATACATTATTTTATTTAGAAAATAAATTTTTATTTTGGTCAACATCATTCCTCTGCTATTGCATGTGAAAGAGCCAACTGACGTTTTTAGAGATTCCTTTTAGAATGCAGCTCATGAAAACTGTTATGTTATGTAAATACTATTACGATCTATTCTATAACGATCAAAATCAAATTTAATGAGATGTATCTTTTTAACAGCTAAGTAACTATTCAAATTCTCAATTTGTCAAAACAGTTGATTTCTTAGTAACTTAAGAAACAAAATTATATATGTGTGTCTATGAATTAAAACAATATGGGATTATTTCAATTTGAAACAAAGGAATCAATTTCCTGATATTTAAGTCTTTACTGAGAAATTACTTTCTTGAATAATTATACATATCTTCAAACCACAAAGAATATATGATATTTTTTCAATTAATAATCGTACAAAATTACTCGAATTATCTCAAACAAATCGATATAAAAACGTTTTAATCGGAATCAGAATATGCAATACTATTTTTAAGAATCTGCTTTTTTTTATAAGCTTTAAATAGCCTTATCGCAAACCACCGTTTATAAGCTTAGCAGCGATTAGAAGCAAACTGGATAAAATCTACACCAATACTTAATACGATTAGTTAAATAAGCTTAAATTGAAAAGAAAGAACACTATGTAAAAAAAGTGAATTCTCAATTGTACAGTTTATTCACATTTAAATCCAACATTTAACTATGAGAGAAGTTATTCTGCTTATTTTAAAATCATTCTTTTTAAAATATTTTTTCATTCATTCTTACACGAGAGTAAGAAAATTTGGTTTTCAATTATAAGATCGGATGATGTAATCCATTTATTTTCGAATCATGTGCCGTAGAAGATTATATAAAAATTTAGGGTTGGACTTAAATAGTATTTTAAAGATATCATTAAAGACTTATAACTTGAATAATCCTCTAGCTTAAAAACTTTCCATAGTTTTTTTTTAAATATTTTTTATCCTTTTTATTCTATTTTTAGTTATAGAATAGAATTTTAAAGTATTATTAGTAAAGTAAAAATAGTATTATTAGTAAAGTTAATAGTATTTTAAAGATATCATTGAAGACTTATAATTTGAGTAATCCTCTAACTTAAAAGCTTTCCATAGTTTAAAAATATATATTTTATCCTTTTTATTCTATTTTTCATCTTCAACAACATATTTCGTATTTAATTTTTTCTTGGCACTATGTATTATATAAAACACAATACTTTAATAAAAAAAGACTTTATATTTTATTTATAATATTTGTTTGTACTGCTGTTTCTCATTATGAATTTTAAAAAGTACTTAAGGTTTTTATTTTTCTTATAGAATAAATCATGATTGATTTTTAATATTGAAAATAAGTAAAAAATTCAAAGGATTATTATTATAATAACCAAATTAGTAAAAATATTATGTTTACATAAGAAAAAAGAATAAAAAAGATGGAAAAGAAAAGACGAAACGGTTCTAAAGACTTTCTCAAAGGTCATCCTTAGATAGAGATTTAAAAAAGGGATTCTTTTTCTGTAAGGGTTTGATTTTCATCCGAAAATATTGATCAAATGGTGACTCGAAACCCCCAGAAAATGAAGCCTTAAATATAAAAAGGTATCACAAAAGTTAAAGGCAATAACTTATACAATATCAATAAAATTATTTTTTCTAAACTAACCAACATTTCAATAGAACAAACAAACATTTCAAATAAAACTACAAACACATACAGAAAAAAACCAATTCTTTGAATCTCTGCCTGAAGCTGATCCATGAGAAAGTCTTCAGGCCGGATTCGTCATTTTTTTTCAATCTTATTTTGCTTATATTAGCTTAATAATTTTATTAATTTGGCTAAGTCTATCTGTGTTTTAGTAGTAGCATATTGTGTGTATTTTTGATTAATATTTATGGTAGTATTTTTTAAAGTTAAAATTACTTGTACAACATTGCATTTGCAGAGGATAATGTTTTACACATTATTTCATCATGTAGTTGTAAGATAAAATATTGAATTAATGAATGAAATAATAGATGTAATTCTTCATAATTTGCTAATAATTCCGTCAAAATCTAACTCTCTAAACGTCTATTCGAAAACATCGTCAGAAAAAAAAATTTTTTTTCAATAGGAATAGACTAGGGATGGTATATATGATTTTAATTACTAAAAGTTTTTAATATGTAAATATATGTAAAAGATATGATTAGAAACATTATACCCAGAACTTATTAGAATTCAAATATTTGATTTAAAGATAATCAAATTTCAATTAAATACTTATTGCATAAATGAGAACAATTTTATTTTTGAAAAATAATAACTAGATAATATTTATAAGTGGTATTTTAATAAAGAAGTCTTTAAATCGGGAAAGTAGTGGCAAAGAAAGCAAAATATTAAACTTCTTAATCTTTAAAAGGAATTAGGAATATTTGATCAAATATTTTATTTTACCATGCTTTCCGTCTTTTTATTGTTTACATCAGAAAAATTTATAACATGAATAATACAATCAACCAACTAAAAACTTTTTTATTATTTGTCAGTACTTCATATTTTCAACTTTCACATTTAGAAGGAAAAAAATCGTCGGGAATTTTCGTAATAATTCATTTTCAAATAAAAATTTAAATATTATTTAATCAACACAGTTTATGGATTTTTATGCTACAAATGTCCATTGGAGTCTATTTTTGGAATTATTATATTGCCCAAAAACTATATATACAGTTAGTTATCAAAATAATGGCAACCCTGTGAATAAAAGTGACATTTTTGAAATTGCCTCGTAAGCATTAGAATATAATAACAGCCACCAGTTAAGAATGGAAGATCGTGTTGCATTGTTCAAAACATGTATGTCTTTATTTGTTACGGATAACCATGTTTTGAAACCATAGGAATATTTGAAAGACATTCATTTTAAATTATACATTTTACATACATGTGAACATCCTATAAGATATACACCCTTATTAAATTTCTTTCAAAATATGATTATAGCTATTTCAAAATTGGCTGATGATACTTAAATCAAAATTGCAAGTTGCGATTTAAATGTCATCTGTCTAGCTAAAAAGAGTTTTTAGATATTGTGCTTCCAGATGGATTGCTTAAATCCACAATGGAGTTTTCTGGATTCGGGGATCCATGAAATTTAGAAATAGGATCTTTTCTCTGCATATTTCCAATATAAGCAAGTAATATTTAAAAAAAACATTTTTTTAAATCAATTCCTACTTTGGTCAACAAAGAAAATTTTTACTGTAGTTACTTTTTATTAAATAATTACAATCAAAATATGTATGTAAATATGACGGAATCACAATATTAAGCGGCAAAATGGAAAGCTGATTTCCTGGCAATTTTCCATTCGCCTTTCTATGTGGTGTTCAAACTCACATCCCAAGGGATGCGAATCCAACATTGGCCTAGTATTTATATTTATTATAAATAATTGATCAAAAATATGCTGGCATTTAATTTTCAAACTATTTGAAGATTTAAAGCCAATTGTGGTCATAAGTTGGGGTAAGAAATACAGATTAGAAATTTCTAATTTTCTTTCGATAGTAGGTCAATATGAGTCGGAAAAATCAATTAATTAACAATCTTTAATTTTAAATGCATTATACCGTAGAGAAATAAACAGAGTCATTTGAAATAATCAGTTGAAATGTGTTAAACCTTAAACCATGTTAATCCTAACCTCATTAGCGTGGGGAAAAATAAACTGAATCCGTTACTTATTTGGCGGAGGGAGAAACGAAGATTTTTGGTGGGAAAGTTAGTTTTTGATTAACTAATAAAAATTATTTAGTTAATATTTGAAAAAACTGTCATAATGCCATGTCATCCACTACAAGTTTTGAAAAATTTACCTAAACTTGAGTGGATGAAAAAAGTATTCTATTACGATTGAAAATATGAAGAAGATATATATATCTGTAGATAGATAGAGTTTGAGCTAATAGTAGGATTTGAAAAAATACGGTAACGTTGAGAAATATTTTATTTCGCATTTTCCATACCATGCTATATAATTGCTTAACTCACATACCCATTTTTATTTTAATTTCAAGGAATCTCTCCTCTTCTTTATATCATATTTAAATTTATACAAATATTTATTCGATTATTACTTTTTCATTACTTTCATGACATTTGAATTATTATTTTTTTAAATCAGTTGACCCAGTTTTTGTAAAAGGTATTTCACAGTACCAATTTTAGTAATTTATTTCATTAAAAACAATTAAACATATTTATAATTAGAATTGCAATAGCGATATATAGATTAAAGAAAAACCGTTTCTTTTTCACCATAAAAACCAAGAACGAATAAATTAGAACTAAATCAAATGTTTTATGAATTGGCAACTTAAACTCGGTTTTTTTATTAGTTCTTTAAACATACTTTCTTTCATGTTCTCTTAAGTGATGAAAAGGAAACGGTCTTATCCTATCTAAAAGACGAGCTATTTCAATGTCTTAAACAGAAGGGAGTTTGAGAAAAATGCTGTTGATAAAACGCTAATTATAATAGCTGCTGTAATTTAAAGGCTTAAGAATGCTTTAAAATGCTAGGAGGACATAAAAAAAGAAAATAATAATAGACATATTCTTAAAATAGTTTGGAAGAAGGCCAAGTAAATAAGATAATTTGTAAAATGGCGAAATCTGCATATAGGCTAATCTCACGACTATTTCATGAAAAAAAAATTTCAGAAAAAAAAAATAACACCTAATATTTTTTTTCAGATTTCTTAATCTTTATATATTATTTGCTGTATGATATTTTTGTTGCGAAATTAAAGATCAGAATTAATAACAATTATCATAAATAACTCGATATTATTATATTTAAGTATTAGAATTTAGTAATCAATATTTCGGAAATTTTACAACTTAAAAGTATTTAATTATTTTTGGAATAATAATCTTAATTATCTTCACATAGGTAACGGTGAACAAGGAAAATTTCATAGTTATATTACAAATGTAAGCATATTTTATTTGCAACTTCTTTTATCTTGTGGCAACAGATTAAAGTATTTTTTGTTTTATGTTGCGATTTCAAAAATTCTCTTAGAGTACGTTTCTGATATCTGACGAGTACGTTTTCGAAACTTGAATAAACCTTATTATTTTATATTAATTAACTCTCAATATTTCATTTAATCTCTAAGGAAACTTTTGAGGAGCCAACACAAATAAAGGAAATTGTATTTCAAATAAACTGATTGACTAATGTAACTTTAAAATATACCAGTATTTTTTTCTATGATGTAAAGGTTTAAGAAATGAATATCACCAATTGACGGACTAAAAATGTTTGGTTAATACCATATTTCATGAATCTACAATCAGTGTGCAATCAAACAACCTAGAAAATTTGACAATCTTCATAATTAAACTACTATGAATAAAATAACTAACTAAAATAGCGATTTTATTGTATATTATTGAATCTATCACCCTACCAAATACGGACCTGATTTTATTTTTCGAGACAAATTCGATGCTTATTTACAAATCCCAGTTTTCTGCATCTGGCAGTTTGTAGCATTGTAGATATTTGTAAAATATTTAGTGCTTTATATCAGTTAATATATTTTGAATTCATCAAAATGTTTGCCAAATTGTTAAATATTATGATATAAAAATTAAATTATTACAAATGCTCAGGCAATGCACAAATGCACAGAAAAAATTAATTTCGTTTATACAATATATTTCATACATGCGACAAGGGTGAAACGTAGCTAAAACGTAGTAAAAAGTTTTTAATTTTTATCACAATATTCAATGGTTTTTAATATTTTGAAAGCATGCCTCTTCTTTGAGAAGGTGGGTACTTGTTGTTAACAATGAAGGAAAGGCCGGAATAGTCTGGTTGATAGGTCGTTGGATTCACATCCCTTGGGGTGCGAGTTCGAAACCGCCAGCCGAAGACTCTGCTTATATGTGATGGCTGCCGCATGTTAAATCTTCCGTGGTCACAAAGTCCTCCATCTCTAGAATAATACCAGTGCGAGTACTTTGTCACGGTCTGTGGATGAGTGTGCTCCACATCTGTAATAATACTGTGCACGGTCTGTATCTGCTTCATATCTAAATTAAGGTCTGTGGATGAATAAATGAAATTCCTGCATGAAGTCTATCCATTAAAAATGGTTTATGACATGCGTGAGCTAGAAGTCAGATTTCTGTCTTCGGGTTCACAAGGGTACATACCCTCAGAAGCTACTGCACCCTTTCTTCCTTTGTAAAGCAGAACACGAGAACAACAACAGGAATGAAGAAACGAATAAAAAATTTTAGCCTTTATAAGATTAATATTCGTTGTAGTAAATTATGACAATTTACTACAACGAATGTTGTTATGATTTCGTATATTTCGGGAAGAAAAAAAAAGAGTCTGAATTATCTTCTTTTTAGAAAAAAAAAGTTTGATATGCATTTAATAATATCTCTTAAATTAGATTCTAATTAATTTTCCAATTTTTATCTTAAATTATTCCCTGTTATTTTCATTTGAAAATGTTCTCTTATTTCTTGATTGAATTACCAAGTTTTTATTTAATTAATTGTACACGCGCACTTCAGAACTGATGACTTTCGCATTTCCCACACTCAGATCGAAGTAATAAAAATCCCTGATATTTACAAACAATCTTTTATAGATACCCAAGGTTCGTTTGTCTAAATTAACACGTGGAAAAGAAATCCCTATCAGAATATCAGATTAAAATCACTGAAGGAATAAATTTCCGTCTATTTGCTTTTGTATAGTAATATATATTGAT